>JBBBDQ010000150.1:2517500-2652500 GCA_037127315.1 Ascarosepion bandense | reverse complement strand
CTCTTCCTGTATCATTTTTTTAATATTAAAATAAAATTTTTAATATTAATTAGGATCGGGTTTTTGGAATTTACCTTCCTGCTTTTTTCACTTGGATTAAAGTATCTGAATTAAGATATATATATATATATATATATATATATATATATATATATAGATACATATATATGTAAACATACAGATATACATACATACATATCTAAGTACATACAGCTATATGTACATAAATATACATATATAAATACATTGTAACAAAGTTGTAGAAGTCATAGGTTTTTTTACCTGCTGTTCATGCATTTACTTTTATAAAGAGTGCTCCATACAACGTAGAGCGTTACATTGTAATGGTTGTTACAATGGTTTATAAATTCATAGTATCACTACACAAAAATTTTTGCGTTTCAAAGCTGCTTTGCACGCTTCTCATTGGGTGACAAAGTTGGAATGAAAATTAAATGGTGAAAACGGTTTATTTGTGGTGGTATGATGTTTAAGTGAAAGTGGGGTTGGGAGCTTATTCTGATTCTGTCGGCCGTATTGTAGTCTTGGAGATATGGGTTAGGAGGGTTGGTTTAGTTCAGACAGGTTCCTTATTTATTTTGTCTGGATGTTTCTTTTGTTTGTTTTGTTCATTTTGTCTGGATTTTTTTTTTTAATCACCCCAAGCAAGGCGGTAACGCCACTGATGTGCAGGGGGCTACATAAGAGTGAGAAGATTAGAAAAGAGAAAACCAGAAACCGCATCCTAAACGGGAAACAAGGGATGAGCCTGTTCACCTGTTCAATAGATGTGGGTGGAGTGTGAACCGGATGATAGTTTAGTCTGTCTACTCCAATGATGTTTCTTATTTATTTTGTCTGGATGACAAAATAAATAAACTGATGGATCATTCGTTGGAAAAATGTGCTAACCAATTGTAAAGAAGTTACAAAACCCACCATTCAATAGAAGGACATACCAATCCAGGCAAACAATAACCTTATATTATGTTTAGTATACATATATGTGAAGGAAATATCCTACCTTAAACTATGAAATGAAAAATGCTCAATATATTGACTTCAGCAAAATGCTCAATATATTGACTTCAACATAAATGAGGCACCCAAATATGAGGCAAGATATGTTCCTCTCAAGAAAAAAAACAAAAAAAAAAACAGGATCCACGTAAACTTATGCATGCTTCTAGAAAACTTGTGAAAATTCATAGTATTATGTTTTATGTATCACATGTTTATGTATCCTGTTTTATGCATTGTGTATTATTGGATGAATTAATGTACGAAAAATGGGCACTTAAAAAGATGTGTACTCTATAGGTAGGAACAAACTTAATTAGGTAAAATAGATATTTTTTCATTGTGTGGGAACACCTAATTACAGGTGAAATATGTCAACTTTAGATAAAATCAATTATACAAGATCGAACTATAACTCCCCTAGTGTGACGTATTTCCTCCAATATATGAATAAATCAACACCCAAATGAAGTAAAATGGTATAAATAGATATTAACAAATAATAAATAGATATTAACAAATAATAAATAGATATTAACAAATATGAATTTAAACAAAAGAAAATAAAAAAGAAAATTACCAATTCATTTAGAAATTAAACATACACAAATGCACTGGGTCGTTTATACAGGGTCCTTATACATGGGGACATAGTAGACTACCAGTGCACTTGTATAAGTTATAAGTTATGTATATGGGTGTGTGAGTGCATATGCAGTCTTGTTTGTGTACATATGCACATGCATATGCACTATATATATACTTGCGTTTGGGTATATGAGCTTAAATATGTCCCTAATTATCTCATATATATCTCGTGTATATAAATATACGTGAGATTGAGAATACGGCAATTTATTTAACATGATATGGGAGTGCGTATATACACTGCACTATGTAGGCGCACGGAAGCCCTACGCCTATGAAGCGTATATATGTATGAGTATGAAAACGCTAAGACCTAAAAAGATAAAAAAAGAAATCAGTGGATATATAAACGTAAATAAAATCAAAGGGTAAGTATATGTGGGAATGTACACATACATATATGTGGATAAAAGTTATTATAAGTGGGTTGACCTGATGGGGTCAAATAGATGCCTAAAGTTTTTTTTCAGAGGTCATGCCATCTTGGTCAAAATAACTTCAAACAGATACTACCCATATTTGGAACTGGACTCTATCTCTCTCTTCTTTCCTTCCTCCTTCCCATTCCTTCCTCCTTCCCCTTACATTTATTGTCATTTATTTATTTGTTTGTTTGTAATCTTATGTTTATTATTATTATTATTATTATTTCTATTATGTTCATTCTTCATTTTAAGAAAATGTCCATTCTGGCAGAAATTTTATGCCAGATGGAGGAAATATTGTAAAAGAGTCTGATGATATGAGCTAGTTAAGCTCATTGAAATGAACTATAGTTTATAACTAATATGACATGTTGAGTTTTCCTTTATAAACTATATATATAAATATACATATATATATATATATATATATATATATATATAAACATACATACCTATACATACATATATATGTTAAGTAATTCATCAAGATTTATAATTATTATGTAATTCATCGAGCTTTATATTCGACCTCAACAGAATGCAAAAAGCACTGGACGGCCGTTTCGTCCTTTATGTGGGACTCTTCAGCAGTGCGCATCCACTACCAAGAATCGAAACCCGACAGTTTGGTTATTAAGCTGATGTCATACCAACTGTACCATGGGATATATACATGTATATGTATATATGCATACATATATACATGCATATGCATACATACATATATACATGTATACATATATATAGGGCCCATGGTACAGTTGGTATGACATCAGCTTAATAACCAAACTGTCAGGTTTCGATTCCTGGTAGTGGATGCGCACTGCTGAAGAGTCCCACATATAGGATAAAACGGCCGTCCAGTGCTTTTTGCATTCTGTTGAGGTCGAATATAAAGCTCGATGAATTACATAATTATTCAAATCCTCCTACTATTCAATCATATATATGTATACATAAATAAATATATATGTATCTGTACACATACATACATGTATACAAATACATACATCTATACATGTACACATATACATACATGTATACAAGTATATGTATCCAAATGTATACATACATATACATATATATATGCATGCATATATATATACATGCACATATATATATATACACACACATGTATACATACACATACATATTTACATGTATACATACACATATATATTTATATACATACACATACATATTTATATGCATACACATATGTATACATACACACACACATATATATATGCATACACATATGTATACATACACACACATATACGTACACACACATATATGCATACACATATGTAGGCATACACACACACACATATATATGCATACATATATGTATAGATACACACACACATATATATGCGTATACATATGCATACATACACACACATATATATGCGTATACATATGTATACATACACACACATATATACGTACACACACACACATATATGCATACACATATGTATACATACACACGTATATATACACACACACACATATACACATATGTATGCACACACACATATATACACATATGTATACATACACACACATATATACACATATGTATACACACACACACACACATATATACACATATGTATACACACACACATATACACACATGTATACATACACACACATATACACACATGTATACATACACACACACATATATACACATATGTATACATACACACACATGTATACATACACACACACATATATACACATATGTATACATACACACACATGTATACATACACACATATATACACATATGTATACATATATATATATACACATATGTATACATACATATATATACACACATATGTATACATACATATATATACACATATGTATACATACATATATATACACATATGTATACATACACATATGTATACATACATATGCACATATGTATACATACATATGCACATATGTATACATACATATGCACATATGTATACATACATATGCACATATGTATACATACATATATACACATATGTATACATACATATATGTACACATATGTATACATACATATATGTACACATATGTATACATACACACACATACACACATATGTATACATACACACACATACACACATATGTATACATACACACACATACACACATATGTATACATACACACACATACACACATATGTATACATACACACACATACACACATATGTATACATACAATATATATATATATACACATATGTATACATACACACACACACACAATATATATATACACATATGTATACATACACACACATATATATACACATATGTATACATACACACACACACACAATATATATATACACATATGTGACATACACACACATATATATACACATATGTATACATACACAGACATATATACACATGTATACATACACACATATATATAGGGTATTTGTACATAAGTGAATGCAAGGAATTCGACTGGAATTCGAACTCAGCTCTTAGATTTCTCGTTCCGAGAAATCAACTGCACCACAACATACATCCATCAAAAATGCTTATAGCACCAGGCATTCCCAAGCAAACACTAAGTGGTCACCCATCTAAGTACAGGCCAGGCTCAACATTGCTTAAATTCAATAATTGCAGGAGAACTGGTGTATTCAACACGATATGACCGTAAGTCATATATATATATATATATATATATATATATATATACATAAATGTATATATACATATATATATATATATATATATATATACACACACACACATATATATAGTACTGTGCAAAAGTATTAGTACAAGAACTATTTTATCTTTTATGAGGCATATTGACAGAAAATAAACAATTTAATTAAAGTAATTTTATTTGATTTACTCTACAAATGCTTTAACAAGAAAAAAATACTTACGTTTACTTCATGCAACAATGGTTTCCTTACTGCTACTCTCCCATACAATCCATTCTCACAAAGCCTTCTGGTAACTGTCGACCTAGATACCTGTTCATTTTTAGGAAGCAGTTTGTTGCACTCGTCCATTAATTCACGGGCTGTCTTCTTCCGGCCTGTCAGGCAAGCTAATCGTAGATATTTAACCTTTTTATCAGATAATTTCCTTGGCCGTCCATTCCTCTTCTTTGTTTCAAAGTCCCCAGTTTCTTTTTCTCTATCCAGGGTGTATTTCACTGTATTTGGGGAACATTTGATGTCAGCTGCAATCCTTCTAAGCGTCCACCCATCGTCTCTTAAAGCCTTTATTCTGATCCTTTGTTCTGTTGTTAGCTCCGCTACTTTTGGCATTGTGGGCTGCTTAAAAAATAAATTATTTGCCAAATTCAAAATTAAAGAGCACTTGCATGAACTACTTAAGGTCAGACAGCTATTATCAAAATAAAGTTTAAAAAGAAACCTTTAAACTATGTTGACATTATTTACAGCTCAATAAGAAAAAAGTCAGTCATATCCAAGGATAATAAAATAATGAGTAGTTTCAAAATAACTTGTTTAATAGAAAATAGGAAAAATTAAATAATTTCTTTTTAATACATTTCTTTAACACCTAGTTTTAAATAATCAATATAATCAATTTACGTGGCTTTTCACCCTGTATTTGAATTTCAGTGAGGTTTTTAGGAAAATCACCCCAGTCCTAATACTTTTGCACACTACCAGTAGTGTGCAAAAGTGTTAGGACAGGGGTGATTTTAAAATTTATTTTGATGCCTCATAAAAGATAAAATAATTCTTGGCCTAATACTTTTGCACAATACTGTACATATATATATATATATATATATATATATATATATATATATACACACACACACACATATATATATATACATTTACATACCTTCATATTCATGTACATACATATCCATACAAATACATACCTATACATACAAATACAAAAATATGTACATACATACATACATATATACATATATATATATATATATATATACGTATTTCAGAAAAGAGATGGTTATTACGACGAATTTGAAAATTGTGTTATATACTCAATTTGACCTCGTTTAGACTGATCATCATTCGTGGTCGAGAGGTCTAAGTTTGCTTCCCCTATGTGGATAGAGGTCGCAGGTTCAAATCCTGCCAAATGCCACACATTTTCATAATAAACATTTTTCGTAAATAATCAGGCCGGTAGAATTAAATATATAATACTGTTTGATTATAAACAGAATATCTACTTAAATATGAGTATCGATCAAATATAATGTTCAAACAAATCATTTCATATATATAATGGCTGGCCACTCATATTCAAGGATACCTGTTTACCAGGATGGCTAGCTAATCCCCATTGTAGACACCTGCTCAGGCACACATGTGTTTGTTTAACACCCACAGAGCCCACCTATAGTTTATACTGCAACTATGCTGAGCAGACCATAGTTACAGTTTCTGGGAGAGAGCGTGTTATCTCGTGTAAACAACAGTCTGAACAAGGCCAGAATGTTCAAACCCTCGGTTATGATGACTTGAGACTTCATGATAGCACAACGATTGATGACTTCACAAAGCGAGACGTCTACCCAATTTCAAAAGGCTTGGGTCAACCTGTGGTAAGGTTTTCAGGCACTTTTCAAAATTTCCACAAGATGAGGTCTCGCCTCTTTGAGACAGATAACATCAAGAAGTCACCTTCGCGACAAATCAACTCTGGTGAGATTCGAACCCAGACTTCATGGTCAGAAAGCAAATGTTCTAACCACTCATCCATATATATATATATATATATTGTAGTAGTTGTTACAATGGTTTATAAATTCATAGTATCACTACACAAAAATTTTTGCGTTTCGAAGCTGACCATGTGTTTTGGTCGGCTCTTCTTCGGGTGATCAATTTGGTATGAAAATTATCTAGTGAAAAAGACTGTTTATTTGTGGTGATTTTTTTTTTTGTTTTCTTTTTTTTTATGTGAAGTGGGGTTGGGATGTGATTTTTTTTATTCACATCCCAACCCCACTTCACATAAAAAAAAAGAAAAGAAAAAAAATCACCACAAATAAACGGTCTTTTTCACTAGATAATTTTCATACCAAATTGATCACCCGAAGAAGCCGACCAAAACACATGGTCAGCTTCGAAACGCAAAAATTTTTGTGTAGTGATACTATGAATTTATAAACCATTGTAACAACTATTACAATATAATGCTCTACGTTTGTATCAAGCACTCTTTATAAAATAAATGCATGAACAGCAGGTTAAAAAACCTACGAGTTCCACAACTTTGTTACAATATATATATATATATATATATATATATATATACACACACACATACATATATATTTCCACACACACACACACACACACACACATAGATAGATACAAATAAACTTATATATATATATAAATATATATTTATATACCTAAATATAAGTGTGAGCATTGAAGTCAACACTCAGGGGTCACAGACTGTTTCATGCTAGGTGCAGTCATCAGACCACATGTTGTTATTTTTCCCCAGCTATTTATATATACAGGTCAGTAGTGCATATATTTTTTCTTATATATATATATATATATATATATACAAAATGATTGGTTTGAACATTATTTTTGATCAATACTCATATTTAAGTAGATATTCTGTTTTTAATTAAACTGTATTATATGTTTATATCTACTGGCCTGATTATTTATGATAAATTTTTTTTATGAAAATGTGTGTCATTTGGCAGGATTCGAACCTGCGACCCCTATCCACATAGGGGAAGCTACCATTTGATCTGGCAACATTTTAGACCTCTCAACCACGAATGACCTCCAGTCTAAACAAGGTTTTAATCAAGACTATGTTACACAATTTTCAATTCATCACAACAACCATATCTGCTCTGAAATGTATCATAATGTCAACTTTCGTAATGAAAATTTATCATAAATAATCAGGCCAGTAGATATAAATATATAATATTGTTTAATTAAAAACAAAATATTTACTTAAATATGAGTATCAATCAAAAATAATGTTCAAACAAATCATTTCAAATTGTCAGTTGTTTATAACCAAGTTTCGTTAATCTTCATTAATTTCCAGTATATATATATATATATATATATATATATACACGCTAAAAAGACTGCCTTCTTCCACCGAACGCCCTGTGGCCCAGGGGGAGAGTCGCCGACTGACGCCAAATCAGTCAAGTTTTGAGCCTGGGTTGTGTAGCAATCGGAGTCTAACCGTACTGATGAGCTGTGATACAGCGAAACAGATGTCTGCAGATGACAATATATATATATATAAAAATACAAGAAAATAATATATATTAACCAGAAAATCTGGGACGTGACAGCATATAGCACTGATGAGTAAGAACATCATAATGGTGTCCTCACAAAACGTCAAAGTTTGCATGAAACTGCTCAGCTAGAGAAACAACTTTTTTGGAATTATCAACGCTTAATCTCCACCCCAACATCGAGCACTTTATGATAAAAATTCTGTGTGCCAAAATACATTTTATTAGTAAAAGCAAAACAACAACCTTGATGCTAAACATTATCACAAACATACACACATATATATCTATGTTGGTGACAGATCTTTGTTGATTTACCATGGAATGGCTCATATATAACAATTTATATATTGTCATTATATATATATATATATATATATATGACGTAGAATATTTGGTATTTAAGTCAGGTAAATTCCGATAGAGACGATCTCAAAAGAACTCAATGTTAAATTTATTTAATTTAACAGAATAATATAATCTAGAAAAAATTTTAGATATTCTACAATTTCATGGGTCATATGTATTTCGCAGAGAAAAACTTGCTGGTCGGCAGGCCCAAATGATACAGCAGTAAATATTCAAAATCATCTATAAAAATATATATATATTGATTGATTGTTTAATTACTTAGTTTCTGGTCATAGTAAGATTAGACCAGTGCACATTTGTATTAAAAGTGTTCAATACAATTATATTGTAGAACTTTTGAATATTTTCCATTTGTAAACGAGTTCTTATGCGACCTAGGTTTCTACCATGAGGGGTATTTTCAGGCAATTTGCAATAACTGGTTTTTCTGTTTTCTTTAAGAATGCTCGCATAAAGGTTTTTTTAACGCTGATGTGGCAGAGAATTTTTGAACATGCAATTTTTAAAATTACAAGGAGTTATGGCGTTTTCATCCATCGTGAACATTCTTAAAGAAAATGGTAAACAGTAAAATCAGTTATTGTGAATCGCCTGAAGACACCACTCATGGTAGAAACCTAGGTCGCACAATAACTTGTTTATAAATGGAAAGTATATATATATATATATATATATTTGGGCAGCAATCTCACTTTTATGCAGGTTTCATTAAAAATAACACAATGTATTATATTTTGGTTTATATAATTTTTATAAAAAAATGGAACAATTATCAAATCAAAATCTTAATAAGAAAGAAAAGAAAACACAAAAAATAAAGAATGAAAAAGGAAGGAAAGAATTAACAAATCAAGTTCCAAAGATGAAAAGAAGGAAAAAAAAGTGAATTATTTTTTCCAGTCCAACATTTTTGTGTTCAAATTGTGTCGTGTTCTGTATTTTATTGCATAATTTCTCTCATGTTAAAAAAAGCAAAAAATCAGTGTGAAATTAGCAAACTAGAATTGGTGTCAACAATTATTAAGATTAGTTTGACGCAAAGGAACGGGTGAGGACTGAACTCCCTACTAGAAGTCAATACTATCTTGTTAATTATTATCACGTGCTAAGCCTTATCAAACAATGTGTAGCTTAATTCAAAATTCAGTGATTAAAAAAAATGAATATATTAAATACAACACTGGAAAAAGAATAACAAAATAAAAAATATAGGTATTGATTAATTAAAACTTTGCTCTTTTTCCTTGTTGTTTTCAATATGTCTGCTTTATGGCATCTTCACACTTGTTGTATCCAGTGACCATAGCAGGAGAACAAGGGACAGCATGTCAGTCATCTTCCTCAGTCTCCTTGGAGATTTTAACAATGTTGTATTCTGAACCATCTCATAATTTATTTTTCTTACTATTTTCATTTAATCGGAAAAATTAAAGAGAAGAGACTTAAATTGTAGTAGCAATTATGGATGATATTGTTACATTCTCAAAGATGACTGCGATGTGATCTTCTTCACAGGTTTTGAATTCAGAGCTGTTGTTCTCATGGACTGGTTACCAAGATTAAAGAATGCAGTCAGTCCTGCTATTAATCCATAGCTTTCCCAAGTGTATTTGCACAAAAAAAAAAAAAAAAAAAAAAAAATGAATGTAACAAACAAACTCGAATGAAATTTGAACTCGGTTTGCCGATTTTAAATCGCGTGTCACTATTTATTTACACTTGGATTGTTGTTGTCGTTGTTTGCAGCCATTTTCTCTTTCAGCTTTCTTGAGGTGTTTGCCAATCTGGGTACCTTTCAGGAAATTTAGAAATAAACCCTTTATTAATCCAGGTGTAGGATAGATTGTTCTCGTTCTACTGACCATGTACATAATACAGCACATGCTGTTTCCATTGAATCAGCGTCTGTACTACCCAGCCCAGGGATTGAACTCACAATTACTGTCATCAGATTCATGAGCAAAAATGTTTTTAATTCCCTCGGCCAGTAGTTCTCAACCAGGGTCTATATGGCCTGGTTGGCAGGAAGCATTACTGGCACGTATTTTTTAGAGTTGTTAAACAAATTATGAATCCGCTTTCCAGAAATATAGTCAACCTGTCTCATGACCAATACCTGATGAATAACCTGGTCATCACTGATTGACGAAAACGTGAAAAGAAAAAAAAAACACTCAAAAAGGTAAAATGACGTATGCTAAACTTAAACGTAACAAAAGGATTTTAAAATTTTAAAGGATTATTAAAAAATTTAAAAATATAATTAAAAAATATTGATCTTTCCTCTTTAATAACATTTTGATGGAAAAACGTAGTTTTGTAATTTGTTTTGGATTTTTTTCAGCGAATTTGTGTGGAGGTATTTTAACACTCAGTGCACTGAGTGATGACATTGTGAATCATAATTCGATTAATAATCAATAATTAATCGGTTATTAATTTACATTTTACAATCACTTTAATTTCCCACTAAAAACGTGTGGGAAACTACAATCGTTGAATAGATTACAAATTCTAATAAAAAAACAAATAAATGACTTCACTTAGATTTTCCGTTTCAAAATAAAAATAAAAATTGATGATTAGGATTTATTTTCTTAAATTTAAATTTATTCACCAATGCACATATTTATTATCTCGTTTTTATTCTTCAGATTGAAATTAATAAAATTTTATAATATATTTCTTTTCTTCACATGGGGTTCGTGGTGGGGAGTACATTAGGGCGTAGTGACCCTAAAGTAGTCGAAGTCGTTAAAATATTTAAAAAAAATTAATAAGATTCTTCTTTAATCTAAGAAAATGGTTCTGAAACAATTTTCGTCTTTGAAAAAATTAGGAGTCAAATTCTTGGCTTTTTCTGGTTTCAACCCTTGAAGCTAACTCTACCAATTTTATTATTATTACTATTTTTTCTAATAAAAATATCAGCAGTATTTATTGTTGTTGTTTTGATTGCATAATTTTAAAATTTATTATTGAAATTGTTATTATGTTTGTTGTGTTGTTAATGTTAAATTGTTATTGTAGCAAAATGTTAATAATGTTCTGCTGTCGTTTATTGTTATTAAAACGTTGAATGTTTTTGTTTTTAACTTTTTGTTGTTGCTGTTCAAGTGTTTATGTCAACTGTTCTTACTGTTCAATGTGTTCATTGCTAATTTTTATGTTGTTAATTATTATTGGGGTTGTTTATTATTAATAATTTTTATTATCTTTGTTGCTGCCATTAATTTTTAATAATGTTATTATTGTTAAAATGAATGTTGCTAATGTTAACTTGTGTTACTGTTTAAGTGTTGGTTATTATTGTTGTGTTCATGTTAAAAATCTGTGTCAGTTTTTTAAACTGTGCAATAACTATTAAAAAAAAAGGAAAACATTTAAAAATATGAAAACAAAAAAACATTTTATTTTATTACTTTTTTTTAAAAAAATTATTTGGTCATAAATCAGATCGAACCACAAGAAAAAACAGTGCCTAAGTGCGAGAAGATTAATAAAATAATTTTTAGAGATTTACCTGACTTTTTAGTTAACTTCAAAAGAATCAGAATTAATAATAATGAAAAAAGTAGGTATTTTTTAAAAAATTTAACTTACCGTTTGTTAAAGTTTACTTTTTTTTTTTCTGCTGAATTCTTCGTCGACGTACGAAAGGATTGAAAACGGGAAATCTAATTATCGCGTAAGTTGTGTTAATTTCCAGGTTAAAATATGAAGACGGTCGATAAGGGCCAATCGATAAAAAGGAAACCTCCTGTGTTTTGCAGTCGGCTCAGCCTCCGTTCGCTTTATTCAATGTCGAGTAGACAGGTAAAAAGAAGGTGGGTGCAATTGCGATATACGCAATAATCATAATCAAAGGGCAGCAACTACGCAATGATAACTGGGGCTTTCAAACGGAAGAGTATTTCGTTGAGGTTCCAGATTGTAAACAAGTTATACTGTCTCCCCCGAATGATTGCTTGTAGGAATAAGAAATTAAGAACTAAAAACATTTTGGGAAAAACCCAAAGTAAAATTACAAACCCGCAAAAGTGGATTCAAATGACTATTCACAAAAGTGTAATTGCCATTGCCACATGAAACATGCGTGAGAGAACTGACAACTGCGGGTATGAAAGGTTTTTATTTCCTTTTAGTACTTGTACAGCTGTGAAAACTGCAATTAAGACAAATAAATAACATGAGCACATGGAGGAAGAATGTACACGAGGATAGATAATTACAAAATCCGAAAAAATAAGGAAATAAACAATGAAATTTACATAACATTAACAAGGGAACTTTAAGTGTTTTCAAATCAACACTCAACACTACAGGAATCGTTTTCATTTTCACAAATTAAGAAAGGGTCTAAAAGACAATAAAACTTTAGAAGAATTAAATTCCATTAACTATAAAAATTTATCTAAGGTTTGCTGGAAAGTGAAGGGAAATTGTTTTAATTACCTCGTTGGCACCTCGTGTGGTTGTGGTCTCTGGCAGTTGAGATAGTTACTCCCTAGTCCCTAACACTAACACTACCGAAAACGAATGTGCTACCACTGGAGATAACAAATTTACCGTCTGACCTCTTGGAAGGTCTCAATCCAAAATTATTTACTCTTCTCCCCCACTTGAGAGAGATGTGACACAAGGTCTTTTTTAATGTGGGGAACCTGAGCGCGTACGTCCAGGTACTGGTCAAAACATTACCTATCCACCACAGTGGATAGGTTCAGAACCGGTCTAAACTGGTCATAACTGGTCTTTTTTTGGTCATTTTGGACCCCAGCCGGACGGCCTGGGCCAAAATTAAGGTGTCAATCCAAAAGACTTTTGAAGGGGGTTTGTATTTCTTACGTAGAGGCCAAAATCCTGGGTTCTAGAAAAGGTTGCCCTAAAAACAGCTTACGTGTTATATTTTTACTTACTTATTTTAACTTTACCATTTCTGTTTAGACCTCATAATTGTTTTGCGTTGTCCTAAAATATAAGGAACTATTTTTTTCTGGCAACATTGTCCTAAATGGGTGACAAGGCTGGCTTCGGCGAGAAAACGAACCTGCTGATTTTACATTAGGGTTTGGTAGCAACGAAAGACTAAATCTTTCCCTAGTGCCTGGCGGCAGCTACAACAAGTCAGTGCGAAAAGTAAATCCTGAATCCTGATTGGATTAAAAACAGAAATTTCATAATGATGTTATTTCACATCTAAAAGCGAAAAATGCCCATTAGAGCTGGTTACATGACCAGATTTAATTACTTAAAGACATTCTATGACCGGTGAACAGAGTCAGATGAGAGCCGTGAAACGAAACAACTAAAATGTAACTTCAACTTCAAATCGACCAGGAGATAAGGCCAAGTCGCTCTTGTTCTCTTTCTCCTTATCTCTTTCAACAATTACTACTACGAACATTTTCTACATTTCTTGATACCCATAACTTTATCATTGAACACGAACTCTACCCTAACTTCTTAATAATGTTTCTAATTGCACATTAACTCCTACAACTTGTTTTATTCTTTCCTTTTAATAAATCTCAATTTTAAAATGCAAAATGTATATTTTATTCTTACACTATTCCACACAATTCCACATATTCCAACCTACCGACAACCAACTTTCTAATAATGATGAAAACTTTCTGGTAATTCTGATGATAATAATTCTGGATAAAACTTGTAAGCTATAGGGAGTTCGGTTATGTCTGACACAAGGCCGAATCAAAGAAAGATTAACCATCTCCCCATAACCACATGCTCAAACACCATAACAAAGAGGGCGAGTCCACATTTTAATCTGGTCAACCTGAAAAAAAAAAAAAGTAAAAATGCTTATCTTCACCATTCAGGTTCACATATCCCTGTCAACATGGTGTCTCTAATTGGTGTAGGGTTTCGCTTAGGGATTAAAAAGAACAGTTGATTTACCCAAATTAATGACGAAGGGTGATAATGACAAAGAAACACGTTGGTAATTTTAACAAAATAAAATTGCCTTCTGTCTCCGTTCGTTCCTTATCCGGATAAAATTATACGAATGAAAGGAAGGCTTCTTGGATCTAACTAGCATGTCTCACCTGCCTGATTTCACGGCATATGTTATCTATTTTCCCAGTTCTGGCACGCATTTCATTACTGGCCTCCAACATGGCATCTGCCAAAATCGAAGTAGTTTTGGGCTTTCTTTGTTCAGAAATCATCCTTGATACGATGGTGTAGTTTGGCAACTGCAAAAAGGACTGCATTTGAATTGTTGACTAACCCTGTTAAAAAATAAAATAAAACTGAAACAATTAAAATAGATATTCACGGGAATAGGAAACTGTCACGTTATCAGACGAGATATCGTTGGGCGAAAGAATTTACTTTGTTCCCGGACAACCAAAGTAGAAAGTTGTACATATATTTGATGACACCACAATTTACTGCCGCATCAGTAAGAAACCCGTCGTGGCGGACAACCAAACCTTTCTGCTGACCTTGAACGGGATCTACACTCTGTGGTGAATTGGGGCAAGAAGTGGCTTGTCAATTTCAATGCGACTAAGACCAAGCTGTTGTCTGTCAACCATCCCAGGCAACCTCTCCTGCCTCCCATAAGCATGGACCAAGCGAGTCTCCCTGAGAGCAATACACTGCGCCTCCTCGGCCTTACCCTCTCTTCTGATCTCAAATGAAACCACTACATTGAGTCAATAGCTAAATCCACTGCTAAGAAGGTTGGGTCACTGTATTGATCCAGGATGTTTTTCCTGCCTGAATCCATCCTGCATATATACAAATCAACCATTCGTCCGTGCATGGAATACTGCTGCCATATATGGTCAGGCACCCCTGCTGTTCATGTCAGTGTTCTCGACAGGCTCCAAAGGAGAATCAGTAATGTGATAGGTACCGACTTGGCGGCTCGACTACAGCCACTTCCCCGGCGAAGGAGATATGGCCTCCCTTTGTCTGTTCTTTAAATACTTTCATGGCTTCTGCTCCAACGAACTTAAGTAACTGGTGCCTCTGCAACAGGTGTTTACTCGTGCAACCAGATTGGCAACTGGGTCCCACCCATTCACAGTTAGATTAACCAAATGCAGACAACAATTCTACTCCTGCAGCTTCTTTTCTCGCACTTCTCGTCTGTGGAACTCGCTTCCATATTCTTGCTTTCCTGGCGGCTACAACCTTCAGGAATTTAAATGCAATGTCAATACTCATCTATTAACCACTTGACTCTAGTTCTTTCACCACCCCGTATATCCTTTCCTTTCTCTCCACCTTTGCAATTGTCATCACACCTGTATTTCCATCCTACTCTTGCTCCTTTCTAACTGCTTCGTCTTCCTCTTCACTCTCTTCTACTTAATCTTTTTACTCTTATGTAGCCCCCTGAACATCGGTTGTATTACCGCCTTGCTAGGGGTGATATGATTAAAAAAAAATTCAAGCTTGTGGAAATCATCATAAGATAAGTTCTAACTTTATATTTTATTTCAGATAGCAAGTTTTTCGTGAACATTTTTCATATAAGTAAACATATATGTATATTTCAAGTGATTTGTTATGAAGACTTTTATGGCTTATTGAACTTTTCATTTAGGTACCTCCACTAAATCGTTAAAAATACAGAATAGTATGAATAAAAAAGGCTCCAAACTAAATAAAAACGAACCTTTTCCATCAAAATGTTTATATTATTATTAAGAGGCAAGATCAAAGTAATTTTTAATTATTTAAAAAAAAATTAATCCCTTCTAATGTTCGAAATTTTGGTTGAAAATCTTGCTTTGATTTTAATTAACGAGTAACCAAATCATTACGAGAGTTTAGAATGGAAAACGTAATATTACATAATTCATTTTTTCTTTCCGGTGACAAACATATTAATTTGGAAATTCTTGCAAAAATCAAATAATCGTCGGATTTTAATGAAACTTTCAGGACTTATTCATAAATGAATTAAATTATTTTTGAAATTATTATTTTTTTTTAATCTTGGTAAAATTTCTTTTTTTTTACATCTGTTACGCCCCTCCACGTAAATTCATAAAAGTTTAAGAGATTAAATTTAGTTAGAAAAATTGGTTTTATTAGTTAAATGCAGAACTGATTGGAAAATGTAAATCTTCTATTATTTTTTGAAAAATTTTGCATTTATTTCCGAAAATCTGCTTCCAATAGTAAAATTTTAAAATGCAATAAAACTATGACACTATTTAATTTGATAAGCTTTTAATTGCTTTAATAGATAATATATATTAAAGAATTTATAGTCTGAAGAAAAAAAATTCTATTAATATTAAAATTTTAAAAGAATTGTTTTCATTTTCTTAATTATAATAATTCATAAAGTTTCAAAAATATTTTTAAAATACTCCAAATATTTGTTGTCGTTAGTTTATTAACTTACTAGCATCATAGCCCGGCGTTGCCCGTGCAACTTAGAACATTTTTAATTAAATGATTAATGCAGTGTGTTGCGATTTCCGAGCTCTTGTAGTCGCCGCCTCACTTTAAACCTCAGTTATATAAAAAAAAATAATTATATAAAAAATTGTTGTTTAAAAATTGTTAAAAATTCCATTAAAAAAATCTATTTTCTTTTATTTTGCGTAAACGTGTAAACAATATTGCGTTTGTTTTTGTTTCAAAATTACGAGGGAAAATATTTACATTTTTTGTTGACTAAATGACTTTCAGAAATTTTCGAAGAATATTTAAAATGTAGACATTTAATTTTAGAGGAAAAAGTTACATTAATGCCACACGAATTACAGACAGTTGATTTCCTACATGAAATATTTAACGAAAGAAAAAAAGCTTTATTTTTTTTTTAATTTTATTTTTTGAAGTATGAAATATTAAATCTGAAAAAAAATAGACTTAAATAATTAAATTAACCACTGGCACTTTCTTTTTACATATTTTGTTTTGTTTGAAAAACACTTTTTAAAAAAAATATTTCTTTTGTTTTAAAATTGCGGGGAAAATATTCATATTTTCTTGTTGAATTTTTAAAACGTCGGAATAAAAATTAGATTTAAAGGCACATTTTTTTAGTCGCGTTTGACACTTGTGAATTGATTTTTGTGACGTAATCTAGCAACCATCTTAGATGTTAGATGTTTTACGGAGCAAATGTAAACAATCAGCTCCAAAAAGTGCGAAAGGGAAAATTGCTGAATTTAAACTCAAAAAGTATGTGCTGACCTGGCTTCCTTGTAGATATGTCTCCCAAGAAAGTTTGAATGGCGTAGCTTAAAAAATGTAGGCGTGCATAGATTACAGTCACACACAGACTTTTATATAGAGAGATTAAGTGAAGATTATATTTACTAATCAAAAATTGAAAAGTTCAATACAAATCGCCGTGCCTTCGTATTTCGAAAAGATTTGTGTGTGTGTGTGTGTGTGTGTGTGTGTGTGTGTGTGTGTGTGTGTGTGTGTGTGTGTGTGTGTGTGTGTGTATTTGAAGTTTTTTTGTATGGTAATATCTATGTGTACATTAAAAGGTCATATGTTTCAGGGTTTCTTTCTTCTTACAGGAAAAAAAACTTGTACAAATATGTCACTTGTGATCGCCATACACCTATCTTATCTCGCATCTGTTAATCTGTTATCACATGTTAAGTACGCGGGAAAGGTTAAAAAGATTGTAGCGGACGATGCGTCCACTTACTAATTTATGTTTAACGAGTCGACTCGACGTAACATGGGGTCATGATTTTAAGCAGGATTTAAGAAAGAACAAAAAGGCGAAAGTAACCAGAAAAACAATGTATTGACAAGGTTACATGGGGTTGAGAGAGCATGCATAAGAAAGTGAAAAGGAAAGAGTCATTCCCCTTCGTCTGTTCGTAGAAACAAAACAAGATGTATGCAGTTCTTTTCTTTAGCTGAAAGAAAGGTTTGTACAATCGTTAAGATTTTCGTAAAGAGTTCAAAGTTCAAATCCTTGATGAAGAAAGTCAGACAGAAGACAAAGTTCTGTGTCTGTGTATGCGTTGAGTAGAGAGAGAGAGACACTTACATGCGAATGTAGCAGTCGGTGGATTTCTACTGACGAAGGTTGGAAAAATTGTGGAATTATGTGTAGGAAGTTATTTTATGTAAAGTCCTGTTTGAATGAAAGTTAATGTGCATAGTGTTAATTGAGGAGAAGAAAAATAAAAGAAATTTTGCGCCACTAATTGCTACACGCAATTAGTGCGCGTGTGTTTGCGTGAGTTAGGAAGACATGTTTTCTCTTGTCCCGGGACGAAATCCTAACTAGTGTACCACGTGCTGTTTTCCGTTTTTATTAGCATCGATTTTGGCGAGAACCAGTCATCACGTGGAACGCCGAGTGACCATGCGTGTGTGTGTGTGTGTGTGTGGGTGTCAATGTATGAAACCCCACAAGATCAACACTGTGTTTAAGATATAGTTTTATTCTAAATTTTATGCTATAACTAAGTAATACTTGCGTAAATCAGATTAATTAAACATTAAATTTTCTAATTTTCTAAAAATAATGTGTTACACATATATTTTTTATTTTTGCAAGATTTTTAAATCCGAGAAATAAATTTTGTTTAGAAATGCATCGATCGCTTAAAAGTGGCCGAAAAATTGAAAGTTTTTTTTTTAATTTGAAAAATTTTAGTTTCCAATCAATATAATTTCTGTTTGAAATACACCAGAGTATTTTGCTTGCTGGAAATAGTAAATTTAATCATTTAGCTTTCAGTTAAAACTAAAATAAAAGTTTCAAGAAAACTTTTTTATTCTTAAAAATTCAATTTAAAAGATAGTTATCAAAAATGAGTGGGGGTACCTACATCTGTTCTATATTGACATTGAAATCTCCTTCTTGTCATTGCTTTTGCTGTTTTCACACATACAACGCGACCCATTCCTTACCTCGGCCTCCGCAACAAATATAAATAAGAAGAGAAAAGAGAAGGAGAAAAAGAAAAGAAAAAGTATATGAAAAATAATAACTAAATTGGCGACTTCCGGTTTAGGACGAAAGATCTAGACTTTACTAGAATATTTCTGGGTGGTTCTAAAGGCATTTCGAAGCCGGAAACGGAAGTTATCTCTTATAAAAATCCAGGAAAGAAAAGGTAAAGCTTTAGAAAAAAAGAAAAGTGGAGGGTGAACAAAACGAAAGCGTTGCGTGTAATCGATGGACGCTTATCTTACTCTCTCATTATCTCCTCATCCCAAAGAGAAAGAAAAGAACAGACACATAGACCCGTGAGCCATCAAATCAAAGCAGACGACAAAAATTGGCTCTTTCTCTCTCACACATGTACGCCTTCCTTCCTTCCTTCCTTCCTTCCTTCCAGTTATTATATGATGATGATAAAGTAAAAATTGAGGTTTAAATTAATAAAAGAGAAAAATCAAACCAATAAATAAATTTCTTTTCTTATACATTTTTTAATTATAAGTCTCTTAATAAGAGACAGGAAACTTTCACTAGAAACAAATAAAAGAGTACTAGATTGCTATGTTATGTCAGTTCTCCAATACAGCAGTGAATGCTGGACAATAACATCAAAGATGAAGGAAAAACTTGAAGAAGCTGAAATGTGGTTCTACAGAAGGATGCTGCGGAGATCGTGGGCCGAGCATGATGAGGCTTTAGAAAGGATGGAAGCAAAAAGGAAATTAATATTGAGCATCAGAAAGAAACAACTAAAGTTCCTGGGACATGCAATGAGGAAGGAGGGCTTGGAGAACCCGATACTAACAGGCCAGATAGCGGGGAAAAAAGCGGCGGATGACATATTTGAATGGCCTGAGCAGGTGGATGATAGAACGGGGTTTGCATGTGCTCAGAGCCACCAGGAATAGGGAAACGTGGAAGGCCATGATCGCCTACGTTCTGGAGGGACAAGGCACATTGAAGAAGAAGAATTATAAGTAACTGACGTTCATTTTATAAAATTTAAAATATTAATGATTATGTTCAATTTAAATGTCTGTTTAGCACATTACACTTTTGAAGTCTATTGTGTTATATACTGCCTCTACTGTTGGAAAACAGCAATCGTCTTTACGCATAACGACAAATACGGAACACGTATATATAAAAATATAAACATATTTTTATTCTTCGTCGGTGGCGGTTGCGTGGAGAGGGGTGCAGTCAGAGAGAATCCTACACACATTAAGAAGTTGTTGAGCGTCGTTAACCTTCTGGTCTTCTCTCTTCTCTGCATTCGTCCTGCGTTTTGTTTTCGGTCAGAAAGCACAAACTTATATAACCCGGAAGTTCCATGCATTTTGCCTTTTCGATTTTTCGCTTAGTTGTGTCATCTATGGCCAGCCACATCTGTCAATCATTTTCGCCAGCTATTTCCTTTCAACCTGGCTGCCTTTGATGTCGATCATAGCCCTTTAGGTCATTGCCCGAATTTTTCAACTTTGATGTCAATCACACTTTTGTCGGCCACTGCTTGTATTGTCTGCCTTTGATATCAATCATATTTTTGTTGGGTTACACTAATATATTAGATTGGAATATTTGTGTGAAACTTGATGTATATAAAATTCACTAGTTTTATTTATTCAAAGTAGGACAGACTATAAATATTGTGTAAGTATATATATATATATATATAGTTATCCGCAGACAGATCTGTTTCGCTGTATCACAGCTCATCGGTACGGATAGACATCCGATTGCTTTTTAACCCAGGACCGAATTTGTGTCAGTCGGCGATTCTACCTCTGGGTGCTCGGCAGAAGAAGGCAGACTTTTTTTAACGTATGATGTATCATACGCCAGTAGCCAGAGTGGTCTAATTCATTACTGAACGAGCGATTCATAGGTGCTACAGTAGCTAGTGTTTTTTCAAAGTCTACCATTTTTTCCAGAGTGCTCAATCAGGGTGTGAGAGCGTGTATATATATATATATATATATATATATATATATATATATATATATATATATATATATATATATATATGATTTTACCCATTGATATTGTTTCATTGGAAGATTTCTTAATGATTTTAGATCAATGATGAAGTATAGTTAAGCGAAAAAAATAAAACACACATTAGGAAATTAATACCACAGCCATTATATTATACATATAATAGCCCTGTTCTCTTAGTAACATTTGCCTTAATTTGTGACTCTTGTCAGTCACCTTGTTTTCCCATGTCAATCAGTTAAATGTCATACGTGATACATACTTAGGCGATCATGTGCATTTCGATTTATGCCTAAGCAGAAGATATTCCTGCAGTAGGCTGACATTTCTTTCTACAGTAGACTGCGTGCCAATCAAGGGTATAGGACAGAGTTTGTCCTATTCATAGTTGGGAGAAGAAGAGACGGATTCATACCTTTTCCAAGGTTATTAAACATACAAATTGAATTCAGAGGATTACTTGAACAAATTTTAGGCAAAACATTGAAAAGTTTTGTGTGTAATTATCAATATTTTTCTTATAACCAAAAGTATTTGGTTTGTTAATGCAGAAAACAATGGAAACAAAACGTATAAGTGATAAAGTAGGTGTTATGGAATGTTATGGCTATTACTGCTGGGTTGATTCTTTTGCCTAAACATGCAAAACTTGTTGAATGGCTTTCGCCGCTGAAATAAATAGGTAAACAGAAAGGGAAAGATACAGAGACGCTAGAGGGACAATTTGGACACTGATTTTATTTTTGGTTCCAACGACCTCTTGTTGGAAAAATTCCTTCCCGAATAGTTTGGCACGTCTTTACCATCCAAGGTCCAACAGAGAAAGAGGTCAAGTTTACTTTTCGCACCAGGAGGCCTCTCTTTTTGCGCATGCGTCAATTGTCTTTCCTGTCAGAGGACTCCTGGGAGATTTTTTTTGTTTATTTTATTTCATACTTTTATTTTATTTTGTATTTTATTTTATTTCGTAGTTTTTATTCTATTTCGTATTTTTATTTAATCCCTACAGTGTACAGTGGGCAGTGACGAGAAAAGCTAAAAAGAATTTAAATTGTTTTCAAATGAAGTTAATGTTAAAATAGAATCACGACTGTTTCATTCCTCCGCCCACCGTGTGGTCAAAATTTTCTGTACCTCGATATATTCCTTAGATGGCATCAGTTACATACTACCAATTAATATCTACAGTAGGCTGTCATTAATTTAATAACCATCATTTCCTTTATTTACAATTCACACAATCAGCAGAACGTTTATTAAACTAAAACTGCACAATATATATATATATATATAAACAGCAGGAAATATAAACCCCAATATGTCATGTCTTTATGAAAGAACAGAACTATTTTAAAAATATAGAAATAATTTAATTTTCAGTCTGAGATCAAGATAAAAAAAATGTATAAATTCATTGACTACTGAAATGTTGTTACGTTCTCTAAGATCGTACCCTGCTTTGATAAACGGAAGTGATCTTCAGGAGTTCCAATATTGAAATGACAAAACACACCACCACGCAAGTGGCTCCACGCATCACTTCCGTCTACTTGGTCACTGAGGCGTGACCGCTGCATCAATTTAGCGGCCAATCGCAAAATCTCCCGCTGGACAAAAGGGGCTGCTCGTAAAAAAAGGGAAGAAATGACAATCAGGCAGTCTTCCTCATTCACCTGCTAAGGTGAAGAGATTCGTGCTGCTGCTATCAACAGACTTTCAACGCCCTACCACAACGCTTCAAACCTAAGCTAAGTGTATCGTTCTGCAGTTTTATTACTTATAATCGCTTGTATGAACTCCTTGAACTACGTTCGTTGATATATTAGCTTGTATGAACTCTTAAACTTCTTTCGTCTTCCACTTGTTACTGCCTTCGTCGTTCAAAACACCAAAGAGAAATAAATATTTTATATGTATATTTCTCGCAAAGAATTGTCATTATATTTCATTGCCGAGTTGTCTGAATCTATTTTGCAACCTTATGTATTTCACTCTGTTTAGATATACAACAATGTCTTTTTATCTCATCTAATTTTTAAACTTGCTGCAATGCTGTCTTCACAGTCAAATCAAATTTTAAGGAACACCTCAAGATGCACTCTGGCCAGAAACATGTGTATTGTAGTATCTGTGGAGATGTTTTCAGCGACACATGCAAATACACTTAGGAAAGTGTTGTAGCTGACCTACCCATTAACATGGTAATGGATTAACCCGACCTGCACATATATACCATGTGACTAGTAGTCATGGAGGAAGCACCAGTCTGGTACGAGTCAGACAATCGTAGAGTGCCTTTGTGATATCCAACACTGCTTGCTCGTCAGCTAGACGAACAAGCTGGTAACTTGTATCTTTACCGTATTTTGTAATACAAATTGTTTACACTAATCCCGTGTTCTTGTTTTCATTTGTGACCCCTTAAAACAGGGTTACAACAGAAAGAAACCCTTTAACTGTGAGGTTTGTGAAGATGGTTTCTACTATCAGCGATCAACACTGGAGTATCATTTAAGAATCCATATAGGAGAAAAACCATACCGGTGTCACGTCTGTGACAATAAATTCTCTCGTATTGCACACCTCAAACAACATATAAGGACACATAACAAAGACTACGACATCACACAATATATATGATCTATTGTTTATATCTTCTTCTATGTGCCGTGTCCCTTTAGAACATAAGCGATCATGGCTCTCCACATCTCACTATCCCTTGTAACTCTTAACAGCCCTCCTGTTATTTTGCTCAACCTCTGCTCCGCTATACCTCTGCTCAAGTCCATCAAGTATGTCATG
Organism: Ascarosepion bandense; assembly: GCA_037127315.1. Taxonomy (NCBI): domain Eukaryota; kingdom Metazoa; phylum Mollusca; class Cephalopoda; order Sepiida; family Sepiidae; genus Ascarosepion; species Ascarosepion bandense. Next base: position 2,628,019 of record JBBBDQ010000150.1, on the reverse strand, counting down.
CGTTGCTTTCCATTGTCTCTCCTTCCTTCTGTTCGTCCCATGTGCATCAGATTCTCCAAGCCCCACTTCCTCATTACATGTCCCAAAAACTTCAGCTGTCTTTTCCTGATGTTAAGTATTAGTTTCCTTTTCATTCCCACCCTCTATCTGACCTGTGAGTATCAGATTCTCTAAGCCCTTCTTCCTCATTACATGTCCCAAAATCTTCAGCTATCTTTTCCTGATGTTAAATATCAGTTTCTTTCTAGTGTCCATCCTCTGCAAAAGCTTGTCGTTGCTCACATGTTCCGTCTAAGGTATCCTCAGCATCGTTCTGTCGAACCATATTTCGATTGCTTCAAGTCTTTCCTTCACCTTTGATGAGATTGTCCAGCAATTTCATCACTTAATACTTTGACATCTGGCCCAGTGGATAAAAGCGTTGATTGGGTGTAGTAACTTGACCCATAAGAGTTTTGAGACTAGCATCAGCAGTGGCAAACAAAAATATTAGAGAGTCGAGTTTAATGGAGAAAACTAAAACATCTGGAAGTGGCATGACATATGGAACGAGAAAAACCTACCCAATGATTGCAATAAAGGGTTCGTTTCAAAATTCCAGTTACCTGAAAAAGCATGCAAAAGCCAAAACGTTTTGAATATGCCAATAAAGACAAGGACAAAAGTCCGAACAATGTAAATAATGTAAATACATCATTTCAGAAACATAGGGCACTTCGGCGTGGTGTAATGGTTAGCAAGCTCGTCTCGCTAGAATCATTATAACTGAGTAGTGAGTTCGATCCTCACTGGGTACTCATTACTTTCAGCTGTATGTTACGTCTAAGCTACGCTTAGAAAATCCACCTTCCTCCATGTTTGAGGGTTGGGTGCAGGGCTAACAGCTAAAAACAGTATGTTACGGAAACAGCAAAAACGCTGCCCTGCACACCATTAGGTGTAAGGAAAAGTTTATTTTAATTATTAGTAGCAGTATAGCTCGGCGTTGCTCGGGTGTAATGAAAGCTTTAAAATTAATCCATCGTCCTAGAGCTCAGACTTTTTGGACGTGGCAAGAAAGACTAAAGAGCAATAGTTGTTTCCAGTTAAAGCGAAACTGTAGACTGAAAGAAAAATGAATGGATGTAAATCAAACTTTGGTTTCCTGGTATCGACATAAAATTTTCTGCACTATTGTAAGAACTGCAACCTTGAAACTTCTGAATATCGTTTCTTATGTCTTTGTCTATGAGTGTATCAAATTTGATTAAAATCGGACCACTCCTTCTATAACCCGATTTTTTCGATTATCGATTTTCGATATTTATCGGCGCTACCTCGACACAAAACCTAGCTAAGAATACTCGCAGACGCTTATAGTACAACTGTGTAAATTTTCAAGAAAATCGGTTCAGCCGTTTCGGAGTCTATAGGTAACGGATACAAACACAGACACACACACACACACAGAGAGACAAAGTTCCATTTATAAATAAGTTTAGATCAGAAACATAGACAAACACTTGTCTATTACATAAATTTAAAGTTGAAACAAAGGCAGTTGTAATGTAAACAAGCAATGAGACTCCTTATCAGATTTTTTTACCAACTGGATAAATAACCCCATGTTGCATCTCTGTTGTATCAGTGTGAACAAAAACTAGGAAAAGTACACAAAGAAACAAAAGATGATGGTTAATGTCATGATGAGAAATGAAAGTACAAATTGTGTTTCTTTATTTGGGAATGCATTTGTATGGACTGGAGGTTGGGTTGGTAGATGACACTTGGAACAACTATTGCTACTTCTGTCATGACAAACTAACAGATCAACTTTTCTCTTAAACCAGCAAAAACTCTGATTCACACCTATTACCCTTTGTCCTTTTGTACCATGTCAATGGGCAGCTTGGATCTACTATTAGTTCCAACTGTAACTGTTTATATAAGCTTACAAATGGAAGTTCCTTACATCCAATCAAATACTACTTGTTCCTAGAAGTTTGTGGTGATACGGACCGAACAAAAGCGATGAACCGGATGTTAGCTTTATACCGACTAAAAGGAAAATGAATAAAACTCGTCGTGCGCATCCAAGTTCGCGCAGATGTTCCGGTTGAAAAATAAAAATTAATCAAATATCAAATTTCCATTTCGCGAGCCTACGCGAATTTTATTTACCAGCCAATGGGAAGCCCGGAATCAAATACAAGCGTGAAATTCAAAACGAGCTTCTGATCCAAAAAGCGAATATAAAAAGCGGAGACACAAAGCATCGTCAGACAGAAAGACAGACAGACAGAAAGACAGACGGACCGACAGGCTAAAGTTACCAGTGTCTCCCCTTGACTTAAGTCGAGCGGTTACTATGCTGGCCTCTTTCCTTCTCCCTGTCTCAAAAGTACTTACTGACCTCAGGAGTGACCTCTTCAAGGACATTCCTCACAAACCAACTTACTGACTTACTGACCTTAGAAGTGGCAACTTCAAAATTAACATTCTCCACATTCCTAAGCCTTTTATCTCTTTCAGCTCATTATTATTTGTCATGAACACTTTAACCTCCGTTGGACCTATCCTTCAAGTATTGCTTTATTTGTAAAACATTAATTGACATGTGTATATATAAATGTTATTTTATTCTCAAATTGCCTTTCTTGATTTTATAATCGTTTTATGACTTATAGTGGGCTATCTTCCACAAGGCCAAATTCTGTTAACCTGCAACGGTATACAATTACCCTTCACTAGAACGGGATCCTACTACAACTAAAAAAATAAATAAATAAGATAAGATACCCGCTATAAGTTTTCATTTATTTATCTATTTTTGAATACTTTTTGGTCGAGTGGGTGGCTACTTTGAAGACCCTACTTCATAGAATTTACTACTTGATAACTCATTTAAGGCCCATCTGATTTCATGTGTGTTATAATCCAGTTGTGTAGGCGGCATATCATGAAACCAGGCCACAGATTATGCATAATACGTTGTTTTAGTAAAGTTAGTGACTTCATTAATATTTAATTTTAAATATTATTTATTATTATTATATGAAAATTATATGAAAATCATATGAAAATTATATAAAGATTATAATTTTTTATATAATAAATGATTATCTTTATAATGTTGAGTTATGATAATGTTTCGCGTCAAGATTGTTGTTTTTTTCAGTAGTTTTTCTGATAAAAGGTGCAACAAGAAACTGTGGTCGTAGGGAGAAGGTTAATTCTTATTTAATTCGGCTTTGTGTCTGACTTAACCGAAATCTTTACAGCTTACAAGTTTTATCCAGAATTATCATCGGAATTATTATCAGAAGGTTTTCATCGTCATCAGAAAGTTAGTTGTCGGCAGGTTGAAATATGTGGAGTTGTGTGGAATAAAGTAAGAATAAAATATACATTTTTCATGTTAAAATAGAAATTTATTAAAAGAACTGAATAACAAGAATTCGTAGAAATGAATGTTCAATTAGAAAGTTAAGGGTATCAGGAGTTGTAGCAAATGTTCATAGTAGTAATTGTTGAAAGAGTATACGTATACATGCGTATGTATGTGTTTGTTTGGTAAGAATGTCTTTGGGTGGAGAAGAAGAATTAAAAGAAATCAGTATACGAGAAGGAAAGAGAAAGAGAACAAGGTGCGACCTGGCCTTATCAACAGGTCGATTGGAAGTTGAAGTTACATTTTAGTTGTTTCGTCTCACAGCTCCCATCTGACTGGGGCCTTTTATAGTATTCAGATTTTTCGCACTTGATTGCGAAGTCCCTTTTGGTCTTGCAATTCGCTCCCATTGGTCAGAAAATCAGTTTAATACCTACTTGCGAAATCGGATTTTGACTTTTTCTTTAAGCACATGGTCAATCCTTTTTCTATTTGGGAAAACCCTGGATTTCACACGTCATTGTGAATTTTTGTAAAAGTGAAGAAGAAGGTTGATTTTAATTCTTAATTTCTTATCCCATTACAAAGCTTAGAAGTCAGCAGGAACCTGCTCAGTTAAAGTGACAAATTCTTTGCACGAAAACTAATCTTTATATAATTTACCTTTATATACATAATCCTTCCTTTATATATCCGTCACAGTTTTTCTTCAGCTTTTACAATCAAAGCATAGCTCACCTGCTGACCGAGACAAGGGATTAAAATAGAGTTGTCATAATAGCAGTAATGGCTATTAATAATTTTCTTCTTTCCATATGTTGAATATTATAACCATTTTTTCTGATTCAATGCTTTATCTTGCATGGCAGTTGAGTATGGGTGGGATTTGCAATTTTGCACTTTACGTCAGGTTTAATCAAAAATTTTCTTGTAAGAATTAATTTTTTGTGCCCATGTGGTACAATAAATAAAAAAATTGTCGCTAGAAATTTTTTCTTCCTCACCTTTCAGTTTTAAAAAGTGCTTAACTGATGCATTGTCGAGTTTGCTTGTGGGGTTTTTTGTGTGTGTGTTTTGTATCCAGGAGAAAATAATGTCGGTCGGTTACCACTTTGTTGTGGGGTTTTATGATGTTCAGAAAAAAATAAAACACAATTGAAATAAAAGGAAAAAGACATTAAAACTAACTATGAGAATGTAATTGTCTCTGTGGGTAGGTGGGTGGGGGGACAAGCATATTATGTAGCGGATGAAAGCATCCATTACGATATTTATATTTTGGATTCAACACGATGCACGATCAGTCAGACATATAATCAGTCAGGAAATAAGAAACAACGAAAACACCAAGGTAACTGGAATAAACATGTATTATTAACAATAATACAAATATTGGTTGAAGAAGCATGCAAAAAAAAAGAAGTTCTCTCCCTTTAACTGTTAAAAGACATAATTTGTTCATGAGAAGAAAGTCAATAAGATAACTCTGAAAGGTAGAATACATACAATTGGTTGAATTCCCATTGGAGTTTGCATTGGAAAATGTGTGTGCACATGCATGTGTGTGTAAGAAATAAATTCGTGCCACTAATTACTATCTGCAATTAGTGCGGGTGTGTAAGAATGAGAATTATACAGATGTCCCTCTGCCACCTTGATAGCATGGGTCTCGCTGAAGTTAGGAAACACATGTCCACATGATCACTGGCCGAGATCGCGAGCCTAACTGGCTGCAACACGTGTGAGCCTCCCTTAAATCGGCAGGCCAATTGCGCAGAAAAATTGGATTTAACACGTGAACGCTGGATGACCAGTCCGGATGAACCAATTACTGTCTGCTAATGTGTCTTGCAGATGAAAACACGGATGTTATTTAAATTGTGTAGGAGTAAAAATGTAGATATAATAATAATATTAAACAAATATTTGCTTAAATATGGATGTGTATGTGTGAGTGAATATATGAACGCCTCATACACGGGTGTATGTATGTGAGAGTTCCGTCAACAGAGAACCAAGGAAGTGAAACAAGCCTGTTGGGTTTTATCTACATTCAAACTACATCTAGAAGCAAGAGAAAGAGAGAGAATATAATTTGCCTTTTTATAGATTTAAATAGCGCGGACTAATGGACTCTTTCAGCAAAGCCAAGTGGTGTAAAACGACAAGAAAAATGTTCCAAACTGAATAAAAGAAAAAGAATAAATGATAAATATCTTAATGAACTTTCATTGGTCTTCAACCAAACCTTACACACACACACACACACACACACACACACACACACACACATTCTCACTCTCACGCACATAATCACACACTTACACATAAATCTTTAAATTCAAGGAAGAATTTTTTAGGCCCCCTGAAAGCATGAGGAATTTTATATGGTGGAATATTTGAAGATGCCCCCCCCCAACTTCGGCCATGTGTCAAAAATTGTAGTTTTTTTGCTGCAATAAATCAACTTACACATTTTCTCCCACTCACATACACATTATCTCACACTCACACTCATAAACACACTGGCCTGTATCAGTGAATAATACTTATGAGAAATTTTGTTAGGAAACGAAAATGTGTGTTATTCGGCAGGATTTTTCTAACAAAATTTCTCGTAAATATTCAGGCTGGTTGTTAAAAACAGAATATTTACTCAAACGAGTATCGATTAATTTTTAAATTATGTTCAAACAAATTAGATATGTCGGTTGTTAATTCCATTCTCATCTCTCTCTCTCTCTCTCTCTCTCTCTCTCTCTCTCTCTCTCTCTGTGATAAAACAAAGATAAAAACAGTAAAACACTTTTTTACTTTTACACGCTACATCGGTTTTTTGTTTTTGTTGGCCATACTGGTCTCCTCAAGCAATAAGCCTATGGCATATTGTTAGCTCTGCATATTCAGTTCTTTTATGTTGGTTGTGCATTGAGCACTTTTTTATCTACTATTTTACACGTAAGTGAATGCAACAAATTCATCTGGAATTCGAACTCGGCTCTATGAATTCTCGTTCCATGACGATATCCACGCACGGCTCTTACAACAGAACTGTAACGAATTACCTCTAAACTACATACCCACCAAAAAGATACTAATATTTTAAAAAAAACGATCAAACTTCAGTAAAATACATAAAAGTAAGATAAGAAAATAGTTTGTTTTATTTTTCCTTTTTAAATTTTTTTTCAATTCTTATTTTGCACAGTAAAAAAAAAATAGCGTCCGGTAAAGTATAAAAGCGGTACTTTTAAAGCATTACACCGGTAGGATTAAAATTTTGTTGTTTTGAAAAAAAAAAAAAAAAAAAGATTTGCGACCAAAAACCTTAGATGTTTTTAACAATAAAAAAAAAATTCTTGAAACTTGCATTGACAGACAAAAATTTTTACTAAAGGAAGATAAATTTATTAAAAAGAATTTAGATAACTCATTTTTGTTTTTCTCCAGAAACGAATAATGCAACGTTGACTCGTGTTTTGGAAAAAAAAACTAAGAAGAAAAATAGGTAAGTAAAAAAAAAATTAAAATCGCTTTTAGTTAATAAATAGAGAATACTCCTTGAATATTCATGTCCCGTTCAAAAGAACAACTTAAAAGTCCCTCAATTATCTGCGACTAATTTCTCTAGTTAAAATTATCCATGTCCTGTTTTTAACACTTTTTTAAACTCATCTGTCTTGTCTTGAGTACAGCACACAATAAACACTTTCTTACAGAGAATCTCGGTTATACAATAAACACTAAAAACAGTATACATTACATCCGTTTTTTAAGAAAGTCAGTTTCTTAAAAAAAAAAAAAATCAAACGTGAAAAACCATAAATTTATTAAATAAATAAAGACATTTAAATAAAAATGGTGAAAAGTTTTAAAAAAGTAAAAAAACGAAAACAATTTTTTTTTTGTTTTCTGTTAGTTTATGAAATTGCCTTTCGATCAGAAAAAAAATTAAAAAAATGAAAGTTAATGTTAAAAAACAAGTGGGGGTAACATGTTAAACAAAAAAAAAATACCAAGATTTAAACAAACAAAAAAAAATCTAAAATAATTTAATTCGGAAATAAATCTTAAAAGTTTCATTATCAGACAAGTATTTGATTTTTGCAAGAATTTCCAAATCAATGTTTTTTACTGCAAAAAGAATGGTCACTTGTTGACGCAAGAACAACAAAATAATTTTAAAGTTTTTTTTAATCAAACTTTCTAAAATTTTAAAAATTTTCTTTGATTTTTTTTTCTCTTTAAAGATCTTGATGACAAAACTGTTTTTATGTTTGGGGCATTTTTTCATAAAATTATATATGTTCTGTTTTTAGCGAATTTTTTGGAGGTACCTAAAAGCTTTTCCATTTATATGATTAGTAAATATAGTTTTAGTATTAAAAGCACAAAGTAATACAGAAATTTAAAAAATTAAAATAAAAAAAAATTTAATTCTTCTAAAAATTCATTATTCATTGCAAATAAAATTTTTCAAAGAAAATAAGTGTCCATAATAAATCTTAAAAGCAATTAAAAGCTTTTCTAATTGGATCTCTTACTTCTATCCATTTTTTTTATTTTACAGTTCAGACCAGATTTTTTCACTAACTGGTGTTTCTGCCTTAAAAAATAGACGATGACTTATTCTCCAAAGACTCCTGCTTTTAATGTAAAAAATTAAGTGACACAAAAAAATTAATTTCTTGAAATAAATTCATCAACAAACACCAATATTTTAAAAAGAATTTTGAATTTTTTTTTTTTTGTGCCTGTATAAATGTGCCAATTTTTGTAAATAAAGTCCAAACACAACATTATTGGAAAATGTGTCGTAACTACAGTTAATTTTCTTCAACAAGTCAAAGTGTCTTCGTGAGTAAAACTCAAAAACTGTAAAGCCAAAGTACCTAAAAGTCAATAAAATACATTGCTTAGAATATTTCCTTAAATTTTTAAGACTACTGACTAGTTAAAAAAAAAATACAATTATATAAAAACTAAAAGGCATTCACACTGTATCCCTTAAATAGTTGTTACAGTTATGTCCGCCTTATAAAAAACATTTTCAAAAGTCGGTCTCAGAGAAAGTTGTCAACACCTAATAAAAATATACATCTCCATTCTATTGCTTTCCTGCAATATTTTAAATTAAGTTATTTTTGTTTAAAATCATATCAATTATCCTTTATATCATCTAGTCTTCCTCAAATAAAATTTCTGAAAAGTATATTTTATTTTTGAAAGAATTTTTAGTAAAAGAGGATTATGTTGTGTCGACAGATTTGACAATATGGACAAATTTAGCATTTTTACTGATAAAAAAAACTTATTCTAATCAATTTAAATTTATTTTTAAATGCAGCAAAATATTTTGCTTATTGCTTATTGGAAATATTAAATTTAATTCATTAGCTTGAAATTAAAACTAAAATAAAAGATTCCATAAAGATCGTTCCTTTTATAAAATGTAATTAAAGTTTAGGTATGGCTTTTCTTTGGAGACCAAAACTATTTTATTACCTCTAAATCATTCAAAACAGTTTTTATTGATACCTGAAAAGGTTGTTTTTTTTTTTCTTTTTGAGAAGACTTATCTTTTACTTTATGTTTTTACAATGATGTTCACTGTAAGGTCGAAGAACCAGTCAAGGTAGTGGGTTACAGAATAAAAAGTACAGTTTATGGGGATATATGAGGGAGATAATGGTTAACCCATGGCTTGAACAGGTTAAGATTGTAGGGATTGGGAAAAGCATCCTTTTGAGGTTCCACAAAGTAGCAGTTTATGGGCAAAAGCTGCTCGAGTGGAGCTTACATCTCACCAATAAAATATGAAAAGAATAAGAGTTGTTTACTATAGTCTCCATGATAGGTTAACTGGGAATGTTAGAATCTCTGGAATTAAGGAAGCTTTCTCTTTTCCAATCTTCTCACTTTGTTTCTTTTAATTGAAGTAGATAGATCTATCGCCCGGTTCACACTCCACCCACATCTATTGAACAGGTTAAGAGGCTCATCCCTTGTTCCCTGTTTAGGATGTGGTTTCTGGCTTTATCTTTTCCAATCTTTTCACTATTACGTAGCCCCCTGCACATCAGTTGCTCGGGATGATACGATTAAAAAAACAAAAAAAACAAAAATATAGTTCATCTGAATAATTTCCATGCAAATAGCAACAGAGCAGCAAATATGAAAACAAGCCTTAAAGAAAATTATTGAAATATAAAGATTGAACCTCACTGATCTCGCAGGCTTGGAAATAGACTAGTTCTGGTTTAATGGATTATACAAATCAAGTTATTCCTTTAATTGAAAGTCACAAACAACAAAATAATTCACATAAGTGAATGTTAAAAGATAGTGGAATGAAACCATGTCAGCCTTTTCTAATTTTACCCTCCTTTTTATTGTATATTTCTTCTGCATTTTCCTTGTTTCATGTTGCTATTTGTGGTGAATATTTTTTCCTCTCGTTTTAATAAATTTGTTTTTATAGCATTAATATAAATAATTTCACAGCTTCTGCTCTGATGAACTTAACTCTCTGGTACCCTCTATATATGAATTTACTCGAGCTACAAGATTAGCAACCAGGTCCCACACTTTTACTGCAAAATCAATAAAATGTAAATGCAAATTCTACTCCAGCAGCTTCTTTTCTTGCACTTCCCACCTGTGGAATTCTCTTCCATTCACTTGCTTCTCCGAGAGTTACAATCTCCAAGAATTTAAATGTAAAGTCAATAGTCATCTCCTATCTCACTAACCTGCATCCTCTCTCTCATGCTCCTTTCTCCGTCCACTCCACTCTCATCAGTATTCTCGTCCCGTCCTTCTCTTACCCACTTTGTGACACCCCCTATAACCTGTCACACTTTTTTGTAACTGTCCTCCTATGTAACCCCCTGCAAAACAGTGGTAGTAAAATGCCTTGCTTAATATATATTAATATATATATATATATATATATATATATATATATATATATATATATATATATATATATATATATAGAATGTTGTATTATAAAAGTACACTTATAAAACCTAGCTGAGCAGTTGTTAAACTGGTTTTGTTAAAAGTTTGATCCTCACTGGTTACCATCTTACTGTATCCTTGTGTCAAACTTAGTTTAGCAAGTATTAATCATCATATTGTTGTTATTCTTATTTTTATTAATAAATATAAAACATCGGTTTTCTTTTTCAAAATAATATAAATTATATTTTAAGCTTTTCCAATTTACTAAAGTATCTTTCTTTTACTTTCAGAATGTAAATAAGCTGTAAAAAGAGAAGAAGACATTGGTATTTTATTAAAATTGACCTTTCATTAAAAGGGCACTAAATTTGCTTTGGTATCATTTCTCTAATTTCTACTTGTGATGAATTTTAATATCAAAAAGATGGAGAATTGGCCTGAAATTTGTTATAAATCTTTCTATCTTTGGTTGATTAATGAAATTGAAGATTCAATCATTTGTGTATTGAGATAAGACTACACTATATTTGCTGTTGACTTTTGGGAAGTAATGACAATTTGTTGCATCGTAGCAGTTATTCTGGACTCCTGACATCCTAAGAGAGGTTTTGTAATAGAACCCTCTCTTAAAAGGATAAAAGTAATTTTGAATGATAAAACTTGAATATGTAGAATTAAATTTCTTCTTTTTACTAATATTGAGCTGAAGATTTCTCTCTGTTCAAGTCTTAAATTTATTGAACACATTCTCGAGAGGAAGCCTCCCTAAATAAAAGTGGATCAGGTGTCAGCCCACTCCACCTTCTCACAAAGAAAATAACTCATGACTGTTATCAAGTAAACCGTGTTTTTGTTTCATCAAAGTATTTTCTGGTAAATTGGCATTTATTTATATTTTTTTTTACAATGTAGAAAAGTAATAAACTCAACAGCAATACATAAATGTAGCTGTGGTCTGTCTGAGATTTTTTTGTGTGTTTTGTGATGAAGAAAATCAACTTGCTTTGAATTCTAAAAAGAAAATGCTTTATTGTGAAGTTTGTGGACGAGAATTCTCTCGGAATTACAGACTTCAATACCACATGAAAATTCATACTGGTGAGAAGCCGTACCACTGCGATATTTGTGGGGGTAAATTCACTCGAAATTATGGGCTCCAAATGCACCTGAAAATCCACACTGGAGAAAAACCATTTCATTGTGTAGTTTGTGGAAGTGTTTTTTCACGCAGTTATAACCTCAATGAACATATGAAAATACACACTGGGGAGAAACCTTTTCGTTGCACATTCTGTGGTGCAGCCTTTTCTCGCAATTATAGTCTACAAGAACACATTATGACACATACAGGAGAAAAACCCTTCCATTGTGAAATTTGTGGGACAAAATTTACTCATAACTCAAGTCTTAGACAGCACTTACGAACACATACTGGAGAGAAGCCTTTCCACTGTGAAATTTGCAGAGAGGAATTTTCAAAAGGATCACATCTCAAAGAACACATGAGAAAGCACACTGGAGAAAGACCATTTGTTTGTAAGGTTTGTGGTGCTGGCTTTTCCAGACAATCTAATCTTAATGATCATGTGCGAACACACACAGGAGAGAAACCATTTATCTGTGATCTATGTGGACGTGGCTTTTCACAACGATCTAGTCTCAAGTTGCACACAAGAACTCACACAGGAGAAAAACCTTTCAGTTGTGAAGTGTGTGGTAAATCTTTCTCAATTAAATCAAATCTTAGAGACCATCATCAATTGCATACTGGTAATAAACCATATATCTGTAATATTTGTGGGCGAAATTTTGGTCGCACCTCTGTCCTCAAAGAACACTTGCGAACCCACACAGGTGAGAAACCATACAAATGTGATGTATGTCAGGCACATTTTTCACAGCGTTCTAACCTCAAGCGACATGCCCAAACCCATTTTGGAGTTAAAGATTTCCAGTGTGATGAATGTGGAGTGGTTTTTACCCAGAAGTCAAGCCTCAAACAGCATGCACTGACACATACTGGAAGAAGATCTTTTCAATGTGAAGTGTGTGGTAAAGCTTTTTTACAAGGGGCTTACCTTAAGATACATATTCGTACACACACGGGTGAAAAACACTTTCAATGTGAAGTGTGTGGAAAAGGCTTTGGCTGGAGTTCTAACTTGAAAAAACACATAATGACTCATTCAAAATTGAAACCAAATCAAAGAGATTATTCATAGTATTTGATATACAAATATTCACTCAGTGAATTTGTATATGAATGTGATGTATGAATTTCTGAAAAAAAGTAATTACTTTATGAGTTATTTAGACTAATATACTCATTTCTGTTGATTTAATTACTATATTTTCACTGGTGAGTATTGTATCAGGTAATCTTTAATGACCTTCAATCAAAATTTTTAAGTGCCTTGCTAAATTTTAACACTCCTAAGAATCATGCTGAATTTTTATTTTTTCAGTTTCAAGAATACTGTGAAACTTTTTCTTGTAAATCGGTTGTAATTAAATTTATTGGAAATGAAAGCAAAACATTGAAGAGACAATGAGAATTACAGTTCAGGGGTCAGAGAGTAGCAAATGCTATATGAAGCTGTATGCAAGGACATTCACAATGGAAAACACTTTCAAATGGGAAGTGTGTAGCAAAGCTTTCTCAAATCTCAATGAAGCTCCTTGAAGATTACTAAAAGTGACATACACCTGAGGAAGAATGGAGAGTTCACCTTCTGAAACAATAAATAAAGCAACAAATTTGAGTAATTTATATTATTTGAGCAGAAATACCTATAGAAGATAAGAGGTCAAGAATTAGATCACAGATTATTATATTGGCAGTAAAATGATTCTTTAATATTGATGGTTTATCTTAAATAGCCATTTTTCATGTAATTAAGTTCTGTTGTAAAATTGAAAGAGAAGCTTCATAAAATGATTAGCTTAGTGCTTTTATACTCAAACATGTCTTCATCTTGGTTGTAACAGTAACAGTGCTTCAGCCATTGTTCCCTCTAGCCTTCTTCAGGTGTTGTCTATACTTATTTTTATATTGAAGGTCACCCACTACAAGGTTTGAGAGCCACTCAAGGTTACAGTTAAAATGGTTATGATGAATGAGGTATAATATGAATAAAAGTTGGCAGGAAGTGAGGATAAGAAAAAATATCTATTGACTCTTGACCTGAAGAGGTAAAAATTGTAGTATTCTAGGAGTAAGTACACAGGAGTTTCTTTCACAATGTAGCAGTTCTTGGGAAATGCTGTTTGAGTGGAACTATCTCCATACATTTGGAATACAGAGGAAATGAGAGTGATTCAACTTTGTGGAAGTAGCATGATGTATTCTAGCTTTAAGGGTCTGATCTATTGGAACTAAAGAATGGAATGCTTCTGAATATTTTCTATGGAAATAGTAAAAGATTAGCAATAGACTTCTACTTTTGTCTGCGGAGAAAAAGGTTGCAGAGTAGAGTGGTCTCCACCCACAAAACTATGTAAATGATTTTGAAATCTATCAAAACCAAAAAGTATGGATTCAGCAGTCCAGCTCGGATATGGCAGTCATACTCTATTTTTAGTTTAATCTGATTCTTCTAAAGATAAAGCAAGACAGAAGGAGATGAGTATGTCCAAGACGGATTTGACCATTTTGTCAGCAATGGATTATAGGAGCTCCACTTGAGATCTGGAGTGAAATTGAAATCTGTCAAATGTTTAAAGCATGGAGCCTCATTGAGAGTACACAAATGTTCAGTGTGATGGGGAAAAAATTAAAATTATCAATAGAAATCAGAAAATATACCTGTTTCAATCAATCAAAATTGATTTAAACTTTTCCCAAAATGCTCATTTTGTAACAATAAAGCATGCAGTTTTGTACTTCCTGAGGTGATAATCTACTAATCCACATCATCTTCTAATCCCCAATCCAGGCCCAGTAATAAGTTCATAATCTTCTGAGAATTTCTAACTGAACCATGGGAGAAAATTATTGTGATTCCATTTCAATCTGAAACACTCTTCAGAGTAACAACCTTCAAGCATAGCATCAGCAGAGATATGAAGATTGAAGAATTGGACACACCCAGACAATATTCAGCAGTATAGTATGTAAATCACCTCAGATGAGCCCTAATAGACTTTTCACTCCTTCAGTGTCCTTCAGAAGAGCCAGGTGCACAGTTGACCTGAGGTATGACCATCTATCTGGGGTGTAGGGTGGAGATCTATGCTTCACCTATGTTAGTAACTGCCACAACATAAGGATATGTTATCTAACCAGCTGCATCTCTGATGTACACACATAAGAAAACCCATTAAGCAGAGGGATATATCAGAACCCACTCCAGAGGAATGAGAGTGTCTTACAAGAAGCTCCCAAAGTCAGAAACTCACTGGCCAATGATGATTGACAAAATCCAGAACGAAATAAACAGTTACGAATGAGTAAAGAATTAGTCTCTTGTTGTTATTTGTAACATACAATGATAACATTATGTATCTAGTTATCTGTAGTATGTGTCTAGCCCCAGATGATGCCAGAATAGACTTTGCACTCAGTATCCTGAGAGATGACCTAACTGTGGGTAGAGATTTGTGCTTCAAATGAGTTTAGTGTCTGTCTCCCCTCACATGTCAATGACCCAGCTGCATCTGAGGTGTGCACAGGTGGGAAACAACCATATGACATATATAAACACCCATCCCGGGAAGGACAGTCTGATATGTTCATGCAAAAATGTGTGGCCCATATTCAGAGAGGTTCACACACACTGGCCAATAGTGATTGATGAAGTCTGGAGTAAAATTAATGAATCAGTGAAATAAATAGAAATGAATTTGATCTGGGTCTGGAGTGACTGGAAGTAAAATTGAGGTGTGAGAATTTCAAAGCAACCACCAACTACAACAAAATGATTTTATTTGGGCCTGGAGTGACCAGCAGTAAAATTGTGACAGTTGAGTTGCAAAGTCACCCTTACTGTTCATAAATACAGGAGGGGGGGAAAAAAAGTGAAAACTTTTCAGATCAAGTGACATTTGACCAGAATGTAGGGAATTCTGGTCATGGTCTTATATAATCAGGCGGCATTCTAGTTACAAGGATAAATTTACTGATTCAAGCTATACTCTGGAAAGAAAACAATCTATATAAAATGTGTCAATGATTCTGTCCAAAATTCTTGTAAAGTTACTAACTTTAAGAGATATCTGAAAAATGAGAATACAATGATCTAAAAGTTGAAAATGACAGCACAAAAACACTAGTACACTAGAACACTAGTACAAGTCTACCAGTTTTGATAATAATTTCTAATTTAGAAATATTCAGACAAAAAATGATTATTGTTCCCATGGGTAACTAATGGATTCCTGCTGTATAACTGCTATTAATACAAACTTTATTGTAAATTGAATGCTTGCTTTATATAACAAAGTATAATTAAATTTGCTTTGCATAGCTTCTTTAATAAAAGCAAATAAAATAAAATATATCACTAGGAAATAACTGTTTTTGTTATTACTGTTATCATTATTCAATTAATGACCTTTATACTTAGAAAAGATATTAAAATAATCCAGAATATATACTGAGAGCAAACCACCTGCATATCAATCTAATCTAATCTAAATCTAAACTTATTTATAAATGGAACTTTGTGTGTGTGTCTGTGTGTGTCCATTACCTATAGACTCCAAAATGGCTGAACCAATTTTCTTGAAAAATTTACACAGTTGTACTATAAGCGTCTGCAAGTGTTTGTAGCTAGGTTTTGTGTCAAGGCACCCCCGATAAATATGGATAATCGAAAAAATCGCATTATAGAAGGAGTGGTCCAATTTTAATCAAATTTGGTACATTCATAGACAAAGACATAAGAAACGATATTCAGAAGTTTCAATGTTGCAGTTCTTACAATAGTGCAGAAAATCGATTATATATATATATATATATATATATATATATATATATAAAAGGCAAGATGTTTGTGTGTGTGTCTACTTCAGGTTTGGCTCTAAGTAGGTATAATTGTAGTTGTTAGTCTCAGCCATGATACCATTTACTCAGAGGAGGACTTATTTAGCCTTCAAAATTCAGTTTACAATGAAAAAACTTATTTGATATCGATACCAGGAAATCAAAATTTGACTTACATCCATTCATTTTTCTTTCAGTCTATGGTTTTGCTTTAACTGGAAACAACTATTGCTTTTAAGTCTTTCATGTCAACGTCCAAAAAGTCCTCCAGGACCATGGATTTGTTTTAAAGCTTCCATTACACCCGAGCAATGCTGGGCTATACGGCTAGTAGAAACTAAAATTGAATTTAGCAATTACACAAAATTAGAAAAGAGCATAAGACATGGATGTGTCACCTCACTTAATATATTTAACCTTTGCAGCTAAGCAATCCTAAGAAAATTAGAAATCCTACCAGGATTTAATATTGGTGGGTAATATCTTAACAAACATAAGATATGCAGATGACTCTATGTTGATGGCAGACAGAAAATCAGTTAATTGCCATACGTGATACACACTTTGGACAATCATGTCTTGAAAGAGGCATGATTGACTGGGCAGAAGATTATCCAGCAGTAGGTTACCATTACTTTCTGCAGTAGACTGGTTGCAAGACAAGGCTGTAGAACCGAGTCTGTCCTGTTATTTGAGTCATGGCTAGTGTGGGAAGAGATGTATTAGATTTTATATTATTAAGTAGTAATTATTGGGGGATCAGTTTATTACTTTAAAACAATATAAAACTGATCCCCTGCTTTATGCCCAGTAGAAGCTTTAATCATGTTTTCAACTATTATATTCAGTCAGTTAATTGACATACATGATACACGCTTTGGGCAATCATGTCTCGAAAGAGGCATGACTGACTGGGCAGAAGATTATCCCGCAGTAGGTTGCCATTGATTTCTGCAGTAGACTGGTTGCCAACCAAGACTATAGAACCTAATCTGTCCAGTCATTTGACTCATAGCTGGAGGGAGAAGAGATAGATTATATTACATTATTATATAATGCATAACTAATGGGGGATCAGTTTATTACTTTATAACAATAGAAAATCGATCCATCACATTATACCAATCTGTCCTGTTATTTAACTCATAACTGGAGGGCAAGGGTATTTGTGCATAAGTGAATGCAAGGAATTCAACTGGAATTAGATTTGTCGTTCTGAGTTGGTATCCACTGCACCACAATGCACATCCTAGAACAGAAAATAACTGCAGAATTTGACAAAGTAGTAAAGGAAAGTGGAAAGAAAGGATTAATTTGATTGTAAGAAGATAGAACATATGATTGTTAGCAAAATGAAGAGCCCAAGAAGTAGTATACATTGTATCTGGCAGAAAAGCTTCTGATCTGGAGATTGGAGTTTTTGAGTAGCATAGAACCACCTCTTAATTGCTGCTGTTCTCAGGTCCACCCTGACCTTGGGTAGTAGCACTTGTTTGGGTCCCAGCTATGGGAAAATAGTGAAAACATACAAAACACTATGAAAGCATAAAAATACAATTTTATAGACAATATATTTTATTTGTAGCTGAAGGCATACAATTATGCTTAAAATATATTTAATTGTAACCGTAAACTTTTGTTCAAAATATTTAAATTTAGGCATTAAATAACCCCTAAATGTTGACATGTCACTAAACAAAATTAACAGACCAATGAAGAAATCCTTTCATGACATTAATCCATATAATATCTAACAATTTCTTTAAGAGATAAAATTGTATTCTAAAATATAACTTCAACAAAACTACATCATAGAACATACATATCATCGCCTCTAGTAATTATGTCCCCACAAACATGTATATCTAGAAAAGCTAAGTATCATCTACCATGTATTCAATCATGAAAGCAGAATAAGGAACCAGGTTTCCTTTGTCTTCAAGAAAAAATTGAAATCATTAAATACATGAATAGCAACAAACTTTTAAATCGGAGGCCTGAAACCACAGTAAACTGCAAACATTAAAGAACTAACCTTACAATCAGGCTAAAAAAATACTACAAAAGCCAAAGCTAGGACCCCTTAGAGACGATAAACCTTTATAGTATTAACAACACTCTTACATCAAATTTTACCTATTACACACCACAAGCTGTGATTTAATCTAAAGTTTTATAGAAAAAAAGTGAATTCTTAAATTCAAAATTAAGGTTAAATATACAAAATTAGATTAATTATAAAAACTGTTTAAATACAAAAATATTCTGTCATTGTACAAATAAATATTAAAGATATGTCCAATCCCATCCCTCTCCACCCTTTACAATTCCTTACTCTCCCCCTCTAATAAACCCAAAGAATAAAGTCTAGCCATGAGGCCATAAAACATATACCACATGTTCTAATGTTAAATCTGTTTACAAAATTCCCAACACTTTCATTAATCAACTAAATTCCCTACCCACCCCACTCTTTTCAAAATTCTAACGGACAATTTACGAGACTTATTCCCTTATTGCTAACCCCCATCTACATCCAACACAACTTGCTGAAACTGAGGCTTTCCATTCATTTCCACACCAGCTGATGAGACATTGTAATTTAAATGTAGAAACAAAATGTACACTTTGTAGTGGATAAAAAAAATTTGTACATGTTCTAAAATATAATTTTTAATATATATATATATATATATATATATATATATATATATTTTTTTTTAATCATTTCACCCCGAGCAAGGCAGAAATGCCACTGATGAGCAGGGGGCTACATAACTAAAAAGATTAATTAGAAAAGAGTGTAGAGTACAAACTAGTTAGAAAGGAGCAATAGAAAGCTGAGAATGCAGGTGCGATGACAGATACATAGATGGAGAGAAAGGGAAGGATATACGGGGGTGGGGAGAGAGTTAGAGTCCAGCGGTTAATAGATGAGTATTGACATTGCATTTAAATTTCTGGAGGTTGTAGCCATCAGGAAAGCAAGAATATGGGAGCGAGTTCCACAGGCAGGAAGTGCAAGAGAAGAAGCTGCAAAGTAGAATTGTCATCTGCATTTGGCTAACCTGACTGTGAATGGGTGGGACCCAGTTGCCAGTCTGGTTGCACGAGTAAACACCTGTTGAGGAGGCACCAGTGACTTAAGTTCGTCCGAGCAGAAGCCATGAAAGTATTTATAGAACAGACAAAGGGAGGCCACATTTTGACGGTGGGGAAGTGGCTGCAGTCGAGCCACCAGATCACATTACAGACTCTCCTTTGGAGCCTGTCAAGAACACTGAGGAGAATGGCAGGGGTGCCTGACCATAAATGGCAGCAGTACTCCATGCATGGATGAATGGTTGACTTGTATATATGCAGGATGGATTCAGGCAGAAAAAACATCCTGGATCGACATAGTGACCCAACCTTCTTAGCAGTATATTTAGCTATGGATTCAATATAGTGGTTCCATTTGAGGTCTGAGGAGAGGGTAAGGCCAAGGAGGCGTAGTGTATTGCTCTCAGGGAGAATCACTTGGTCCATGCTTATGGGAGGCAGGAGAAGTTGCCTGTAATGGTTGACAGATAGCAGCTTGGTCTTAGACGAATTGAAGTTGACAAGCCACTTCTTGCCCCAGTTCACCACATAGTGTAGATCCCGTTCAAGGTCAGCAGTGAGATTATGTCTGTCCGCCACGACAGGTTTCTTACTGGTGCAGAAGTATATTGTAGTGTCATCTGTGTAGATGCCTACTTGGGACTTGATCTCATCCGGGAGGTCATTGATGAAAATAAGGAAGAGCGTCTGGCCCAGGATACAGCCCTGTGGGACACCAGCATTTGTGCTGTAGGATGAAGAGGCACGCCCATTCAAAACGACCTTCATTTTGCGGTTATTTAAAAAAGATTGGATTAGGTCAAGCAGGCGACCGGTAATACCGTAACCCCGTAGCTTGCATAGGAGGCCAGAGTGCCAAACCCTGTCAAAAGCCTTGGAGATGTCCAGAGCAACCGCGCGAGCCTCGTCAGACTCATCAAGGGTATGGAGCATGTACTCCGTTACGGTTGTTTGCAAGTCGGCCGTGGACCTGGCAAAGTGGAAGCCATATTGCCTGTCAGAGAAGAGTTTGTGGGCAGTGAGATGTTGAACTATTTCAGCATTGATTATGGCCTTGAATACTTTCCCGAATATCGGTAGAAGACTGATAGGGTGATAGTTGGATGGGTCCGAGAGTTCACCACAATTCTTAAATACAGGAACGACTGAAGAGAACTTCCAGCATGCAGGAAAGCAGGAAGCAGAAAGGCAGTAGTTAAACAGTTTAGAGAGGACAGGGGAAAGTTCAGGAGCACACCTCTTAAGGACTATCACCGGCATTCCATCGTCTCCACTCGCCTTATGGGGGTCGAGTTTTGAAATTACTCGGGATACTACTGTCAGGGTAATATATACATCATGCAGTTTGGCCTCAGTTCTAATAGGGAAGTCGGGTGGGTGTACTCCGGACGAGTCAGATGTGGAGTTGGATGAGAATCTGCAGGCAAAGCACTCAGCTTTGTCCACAGATGACGTGAGAACCTCAAATTCATGGATTAAAGGAGGTATTGAGGATTTCCTGTTGTTCAGCACTCGTTTGCAGATCCTCCAATAGTCCTTGGAGCCGAACTTGTGGTCAGCTATGCGTTGTCGCATTTTCTCAGCAAACAACCATTTGGCGTCATTTAGGGTTCTCTTGCACTCATTGCGAGCAGATGTGAACAGGCGCCTATTGTGATCAGATGACTGTCTCTGGAATAGACGGAAGTAATGGTTCCTGTGGGCAATGGCGGCTGAGCAGGCCGGAGAGAACCACGGAGAAGAATGAGGTTTTAAGCAATACTTCCTGGTGGGTATGAAGGCATCAATGCCAGCTCTCAAACCGAGTATCAAACTGCTAGGACTGGTATATGTCTTAGGTAGTAAGGGTTGTGTATAGTTTTTCCTTTGGTTAGGTGTCTTGAAGAGAGATTTCTCCACTTGTTCCCATGGGGAACAAGAAATTTGAAAACAAACTGTCAGGTCGAGCCATATGTCTTCTGCAACAAGGGTTGTGAATATCCCTTTGAATTGGGCCTTGAAGGTAGTGGCTACTGAAAAGGAAGAGGGGAAAAGAGAATGAATAGAGCTCAGGCAGCTTTTTATGATCTCTGGGACTTCTGGTTATGCTATCATGAACAGGAAGCTATTTCCTCAACAACTTAAAACAAAATTACATATTTGAGTATCTGCACATATGGTTCCGTACAGGCCTTCTGGCTGAAAAACAATTTAAAAGAAATATAGATATATTAACCAATCAGAAAACAAAAAAATATTTGAAAGTGATCCACTTTGTCTTACAAAAATGAATAAGTACATATGATTTAGTCTCTCTTGTCAGAGGGCCTCTAATCATTCCCTTGGACCAAAGTCCAGGCAACTTGCATTTGTTACCCTCTCACCACCCCTTTCTATTTTTATCTCTCTCTCTCTCGTGCTGCAATCTGTAACTCTTCTTCTTCTTCATAGAACATTTCGTAAAGACAGACACAAAGAAAAAAACAATGAAACGAACATTTAACTGAGCGGTCACATCAAAGACAACTTGACTATAACTATACCTCCATTCCTACATACACCCTTATCATTATTACTGCTCTCATACATTCAAGTTACTTTTTCATTTACAAGATTGTTATGAACTCTTCTTACCAACCTTGTACCAGACATATAAACATTACTATCATTTAATGTTTATATAAATTATTATTTTCATACATCATCTTGATTGTTTTCATACATCTCTTATAGTGGACTATAAACTTAACAAGACTAAACCAAATTTAAAACCCACAAAAGTCAGGCCATAGTGCTCTGTTGATTACTTTTGTTGCTGCTACTGCTGAATTGAGCAAAGTAAGGAAGGCCCCACATGCCACGATAGCCAACAAATGACAGTTTTATAAGCCAGTCTATTTAAGTCTTTGTTGTTATTTTTAATTAAGTATGTCTTGAAATAGCTTACCAACCTTTGAGAAACCTTTTAATCTTGATCATCAGAATAATATATCCTTACATGCCCTTGATCTCACCATTTCCTTCCTATATTTGAATAGAAGACCATCTGAACCACAATGGCCTAAGACTACCAGTCAAATGCCACCAGACATTTCTCATTCTATTCAGCTCAAAGGCCACTTTGGTGTTGCTATACACCTCATTGAGGTTAATAAGTAAATTATATAAACTTCAATAATTCAAATTTGGTTGGAAGAAAAAAATTGCCAAATTTTAAACAATTAATTTAGATATGTAAACAAAGCCTGAGTTAAAAATTATAGGTAGTATCATAATGTTTTATTTAAGTTATTAGATGTATTCTGAAAAACTGTGATCAAAAATTATTAGGCAAAACCAAATAATCATTTTACTTCAATAGAAAGGTAATGAAATCAATAATTGATCAACACCTATAATAGAATGAATATCAAACACATATAAGTCTTTGAATCTTACATTTTAATATAGTGACTGTTCTTTTCAATAACATCTATTGATTTTGCTAATTTTTTTTACTTCAGCAGGTTCAATTTCTGACATGGTAGTTTTAATTGGATGTGTGTTGTGGTACAGTGGATGTCAACTCTGAACAAGAAATTGAAAAGCTGAGTTCGAATTCCAGTTGAATTCGATGCATTCACTTACACACAAATACCCTTGGGAAAGGTATTAAACTGCCTCTTCTTTCCAGCTATGAGTTAAACAGGACGACAGATTGGGTTCTATAGCCTTGGTTAGCAATCAGTCTACCCCAGAAAGTAATGGCAACCTACTGCAAGAAAATCTTCCCAGTCAGTTATGTCTTGAAAGAGAGTACTGCTTTATCCATGCATTATTGAAAATTAAAAAACAACAACCCAATTATTAACTGGAATATTGTTGCTAAATCCAAACCTTACAATGGAAAAGGAGATAAATGCAATCTATGCCTTTTAGAAAAACATTTCATCTGAAACCATATCAATAATCCTAATTTACTTAACAAAAAATGTGATTTAATTACCATATACTGTCATAGAAAAAATACTCATGTGAATTCTTAGACTCAGATTGAGATAGATTCCTCTACAAGTTTGCTTCTTTCTTCCTTTTCCCCCAATATTACTTTTAAGAAATATGAATTAAACCTTTTTTTTTTTTTTTTTTTTTTTATAAGCGTTTCACCCCGAGCAAGGCATGTCACTGCCACTACTGCGCAGGGGGCTACGTAGAGTGGAGAAAGGATGATTAAATATAGGAAATGTCAGAGGGTGGGTGATAGGCGGGTAAGGATACCGAGAATGAGGGTTGGGTAGATGAGAGTGTTCTGAGAATAATTGGGAGTTAGTGTGATAGGTGTTTATTGACCCTATATTTAAACACCTGGAGATTGTAACTGTCGGGAAAGCAGAGTTGTGGAAGGGAGTTCCACAGGTGGGAAGTGCGAGAAAAGAAGCTGTTGGAGTAGAATTTACGGTTACATCTTATTTGTTTAACTCTAAAAGGGTGGGACCTAGTTGCTAATCTAGTATCTCATGTAAATTCGTGCTTATGCGGCACCAGTGATCTAAGCTCATCGGAGCAGTAGCCATGAAAGTACTTGTAGAAGAGGCACGCTCCCTATATTGTTTAAGTTTTAATTTTAATTCTAAATTTTACTTTTTAATTCTTAATTTTTATTTTCATTTTTCAATTTTATTTTTATTTAAAATTTTAATTTTTATCTATATTTGATATTTAAATATTTAAATATTTAAATTTTTATGTTTCATGATTTATGCCCCTTTGATTTCTTCTTGCATTTTATTATTTTTAATATTTTTTATTTTAATTGTAAATTTTAAATTTAAATATTTATCTTCATGTAACTCTAGAATATTTAAATTTTTAATGTTGTTATTAAAAAAGCAGTAACTTAACATTATAAGATTTATTTTCCATGAAGATCAAGTGAACTTAAATTCAAATCTATTAAACTGTCAGCTTTTAAATATGCACCTGATGATTGCATAATGCATGAAACTCCAAGTTGTGCCATAGATGTAGGATAATATGTATATATATAGTGCAGAGTTGTGGTAATGTTTATGCCAAGGTTGTTTTTTCAGTGGTTTTACTGATAAAATGTATTTTGGCAAGCAGGTTTTTTATTATAAAGTGCTCGATATCAGGGTGGAGATAGAGCATTGATAAGCACAAAGAGTCTGTCATTTTAACAAACTAGCCCTGACGAGTAAGAACATCATAACGCTGTCCTCATGAAAATTTAAAGCTGGCATGAACCTGCTCAATTAAAGTGACAGACTCTTTGTGCTTATATATATATATAGTCATCCGCAGACAGATCTGTTTCACTGTATCACAACTCATCAGTACAGTTAGACACCGATTGCTTTTTAACCCAGGATTGAAACCCGACCAAATTGGCATCAGTCAGCGATTCAACCTCTGGGCTATTGGCGCTCGGTAGAAGAAGGCAAACTTTTTTGCACGTATATTATCATTATACACGCCCAACAGCCAGAGTGCTCTAATTCATTAGTGAATGAGCAATGCGTACATGCCAGAGTAGCTACTGTTTTTCAAAGTCTTATAGCTCACACTATCGCCCGGTCCATACTCCTCCCACGTCTATTGAACTGGAGTAGAGGCTTACCCCTTGTTTCTGGTTTAGGATATGGTTTCTGGCTTTCTCTTCTCTCTCTTCAGACCTTGGTATTGGTGCTTCCGTGATTTTCCTGCGATCTGGCCGGTTGGTGGCAATGGCTCATCACTGTGAGGGTACCGGGTTGGCAGTTTCCTGGTTGTTGCTTCCGACTGGTAGTTAGGAGCCCTAACTCTTGCATAGCATCAAGAGCGGCTGCTCTGATCAACAGTTGTATAATATCGGGGTTCTTGTAGTGCCATGTCGCACATGGATAGGTGTCCCTGCAAGTGCTTTCAGTGGGCAACCCTGAGGCCACACCTTGTTGCAGCCCTAGCCAGTTTCCCTCCCAGCACAGATCGTGGATAATGACCGCCTGTATCCTCTACCCTAGGTCCCTTTCTATAAACAAAAACATGACGAAACAAATCAGAAACGACCCTAAACCAGTTAATTTCAAACCAACTAAACCCATTAACTTTTCTTTCACTAATATCCAGTGCATTCGTACTAACTTTTCTAGTGTAGAAGCACTCCTGCATGAAAAGTCCCCTGACATCCTTGCGCTCTGCGAAACTAACCTCAACTCAGCTATTCCCTCCTCGGACCTCTCCATCCCTGGTTATCTTCCCCTCTTAAGGAAGGATTCCACTGTCCACATGCATGGGCTGGGTGTCATTCATTTTTCTTTCAGTCTACGGTTTCGCTTTAACTGGAAACAACTATTGCTTTTTAGTCTTTCATGCCAACGTCCAAAGAGTCTGAGATCCACAACCATGGATTAATTTGAAAGCTTTCATTACACCCGAGCAACTGCTAATAAAAATAAAGAGAAATTATTTTTTAACAATTTTTGTAGGTCATACATTAGCCCTTCCTCAAGCCACAGCATTTTCAGAACTAATTATCTGATTTTCCCCTCCTCCCTACCTTTGAATTTTTGAGGGTAGATCTTTTCTACCATGTTTCATCTTTTCCATTAAAGAATAACATAAGTTGTAGGACTTAATGTGCAATTAGAAACATTATTAAGAAGTTAATGGTAGCGTTTGTGTTCAATGAGAAAGTTAAAGGTATCAAGATTTGTAGAAAATGTTCATAGTAGTAATTGTTGAAAGAGTATATGTGTACATATGTATGTATGTACATGTTTGTTTGGTAAGAATGTCTTTGGACGGAGAAGAAGAAGTAAAATGAATCAGCACACGAGAAGGAAAGAGAAAGAGAACACTTGTTCGGGTCACTTGAAACTTCTCCCATTACATTTTAGCTTGTCGTCTATGCTGCTTCCATGTGTGACTGTCTTGACTGACGATGAGCCTTTTATTGTCCTATTGAATTGGACACTGGATTGCTAAGTCCTCAAGTGTTCCAAGTCGCTCCCATTGGTTAAAATTAATTTAACACCTACTTGCGAAATCTAGTTTCAACTTTTTCTTTAAGCACATGGTCAATCCTTTTTCTATTTGGGGAAAACCACAATTTCACACATCATTCCAGTGTGAATTTTTGTAAAAATGAAGAAGAAGGTTAATTTTAATTCTTAATTTTCTATTCACTTACAATCATACTCTGCGGATATTACAGAGTTTTCAAGCACTTGATTTTTTTTAATCAAAAACACAAAAAAATGAAGAAACTAATTAATACATTTGCTCAGGTGAATATGAGATAACAACTATCACCAACCCAGCAGTTGAGGGTGGCGATTGGTATCAGGTCTACCGTGAAGAAATTAATTATGTAAAATCTCACTTTTGTGCTTTTTATTTAGATTCAATCGATAATTTAATAGTTTTTTGGGTTTTTTTGGTGAATGACTGCCTTAACAAATACGAAACTAACTTGCTCATTTTGTTTGTTTCAAGCCGGTCAGACATTCTTTGCACACCCGTGTTAAAATTCCAACTCTAAACAATTTACCAAATTTTTGAATGAAAATCGAAATCTAAATTCTTACCTACCAAAAATTTAGGATCTGAATTTTTGCGCAAATCATACAAAGCAGAGTAGGTGAATCATTATTATATTTTGACATTGTTGTCTTTTTTTTTTTCTCTTATTGTTTTTTCGTCATTTTTTTTTTCATTTTGAATTCAGGTTTTATGTTTTTTTCTTTAAATTTCTTATTTTATTTTTCAATTAAATTCCATTTTTGTTTGTTCTCATATTTAAAAAAAATACTTAATTTTAATTTTGGAAATTTAAGTAAAAAAAAAATTTTTTTTGTCTTTTTCCACGTAAATTTTTTTTTATTCTGAAGATTTTTTTAAAAATTTGAATTCCACTCAAATTTTTAATAATTCTTTTTAAACTTTATTTAAAAAGTATTTAATTCGCTGACTTACTAACGTTTACACACGATTTTACGCGGTTAATTGTTGGAGAGTAAAAAAGTAAAAACAAATTATGGCCCAAAGAATTGAAAGAAACAACACAAAAAAACGTTTTGCTTTTTTAGTTTATTACTTTTTTTTTTTTGTCTAGTTAATGAATCGATCTGTATTAATCGTCCCAACCCAAATGAAACCTACCAAAAAAGTCGATAAATAGAAAAAAAATTTCCTAAAGACAATGTTGATTAATTTAATTTTTATCCCTCACCCAATAAAAAAAACAACATAAGTTTATTCACGTGGTAACTCACAAAAGTAAAATTTTTTTTACAAATATTTTGTTTCTTTTAAAAACAATTTTAGCACTTAAGAAAAAAGGTGTTAATGTTGTAATTTTATCCTAAACATTTAACTTTTAAAAATTATAATTAAAAAAAAAATAACAGCCGGTGTCCTTTGCAAAAGTGGCGGTTTATTAACATTTGCGGAAGTAAGGCTTTTTTTTTATTTAATTAGTGAAACAGTTACAATGTACATAAAATATCGGATTTTTCCACGTGTAAAAGCCTAGAACATTATTATTAAAAAAATAATAATAATTTTTTTGTCGTGTGAATAAATTAGAAATTGTCTGTTTGTTTACTTGAGTTAAATTCTCGGCTAAACATGTCTTTAAAAAAAATTAGAAAAACAAGTTGTTGCCGTGATGTAGGGTAGGTTTCTGGTTTTTTTATTTTATTTGTATTTTGTCATTTGGACTTTATGACAAAAAAAAATTAATGTTGAGTTTTTTGAATATTGAATAAAATAAAATATTTGAATTTGTTTTGCTTTGAAGCATTCCAAAACAAACTCTCTCTTTTGTTGTTAGTCACTCTCTCTCTCTCTGCACAAGAGATTCATTATTTTTTAAAATGCATAAAATTAAAATTGTTATTTAAAAAAAAGTTTTGAAACTTTTACTCCACTAAAAGTAGTCTGGCATAAGGCTGAAAATGTCGGATACATAAGTGGAGGTAGAACTCCCACCAGTTGAATGGTTTTAAGTTTGCTATCTGATAGAGAAAGAGGAGAGCTCATTCCTTTTTCTCCTTACTGGTTAAAAAACAGATTAGGCTGGAATTTGAACTTGGCTCACCAGTTTCATTTCCTGTACCACGATTGCGTTACCGTTCCATTTGTTTGTAGAAAGATCATGAAAATATATTTTTTATTTTACTCATATTTATTTATTTTTGTTTAAAAAAATGTGTGTGTGTGTGAATTTGCAATCAAATATCAATTTTTTAAAAATAAAATTTAGAACCCTAAGGATCAAAAAAGAAAAGTTTTCAAATCAAATCTAATTCTATTTATATTTCTCTTTTCTATAAGCAATATTTCATCAGAAAATGAAATACTTAACTTAATTTTCTGATGAAACTTAGAATTTGATTATTCAAATGACCTGTCTTGATTGTAAAACATTGCCTGAGCGATACAAAAATGAATTTCTCGAAATTTCTTAAAATAAGTAGAGCTTGACAGATGTAAAAAAAATTAAAAAAATAATTCTTACAAAAATTTTCTGAAAAGGAAATATTTTAAAATTTTGAAAGCTTCATTTAAAATTCGACAATTTATCTGATTTTTGCAAGAATTTTCAAATCAGTGATTTTTTTTTTACACACTATGGTCACTCACTGACGTAAAAAAAAATTCAATCAAAATTAGGTTTAAAAAAAGATTCAAGAATATAATAATGAAAAAATCCTTTGGTATTTCTTCTTAATAACAGCATAAAGATTTTAATGATAAAACTTTGTTTTTATTAAGTTTGGGGCATTTTTTTTTTCATTATGTATGTTCATTATGTAATGAATTTCTAGAATTACCTACCCTTTCAAATTAAAATGGGAAAATTTACACACCAAAAACGTAAGTTAAGTGTCATGTGATCCATGCTTGGGCAATCATGAGTCTTTTAATTCATGACTGATTTAGCAGAAGATTTTTCCTGCAATAGGTTGCTGTTTGTTTTTTTGTTTTTTTTTTCTGGGGTAGACTAGTTGCCAACCAAATCTATAGAACCCAGTTTCTCCTATTTAACTCATAGCTGATTCATAATGTTCTTGAAGCATTTGTGTGTAAGCGAATGCAACAAGCTCAACTCAAATTCAAACTTGGCTCTCTGATCTCCCATTTTGAGCCAGTATCTATCATATCACAATACACTGTATTAAAATTACTTTTTTGTGCATAATAAAAAAAAAATGTTTTTTCCGTGGAAGGAATGGAAAAAGAGATGTCTACTCTTTGTAATTTATTAGAAAAACAATATTTTACAAGCTGGGCTTTTCACAAACATGTCTTTTTGTGTGACTTATTTAAAATATGCAAGATAACATATCAAGAAATATCCATGTGATTTTAAAAGATTTTAAATCAGTTTTAGAGAAAATAAATTTTGAATCAGACAGAAAATACTCACCTAATAGAAAGACAAAAATCACATCATGAAGATGGCTTAGGTAATTTCAAATTCCATGTCACGGGGACTTTTTATAATTTATCTTTTATAGAACAGTTCTATAAAAGGTTTTTGTTCATATTTACAAATTCTTTTCGGGAGGCAACCAGAAATTGATTTTCCTTCTGGATGCTGATTCTGCCGTCTAGATTAAATTTTTTTGTTGACTTGGTTGAAATCTATGATTCATCTTTGAAGATTTGATTTCCTTTGAAATTTAAAAAACATTCTTCCACAGCCAGTCGGCTCCATCCCTTTGTGTGACATCTCACTTTCTTGTCAGTCTTGTTCAACAAAACATGTTAAAAACGGGTTGCTGCTCAATACACAACTTGTGGTGCAGTGGATATCGACAGTATTTCGTTTTCTGATGAAATATTGCTTATGGAAAAGAGAAATAAAATAAATGAATGAAAAGTTATTCCGTCTAATTTAGTATAGTGACATACTTATGCTCAAATTCATTCCTAAGTTGCGTATATCATAGTGGTGTAGTATGGAAATGAAGACGCTGCTTGAGTTTGCCCCTCTTCTCCTCAGAAAAATCTTGGGACCTCTAAGTGCCCCCCACCAACTTTCAGAGTTCCATAATCACCACTTTGTGCAGATCTTCTAAGATGAATGTAAAACCATTCATAAAATAGCTTAGTGGATTAAACTTTTGGTCTGTGAATTTAGTGACATCGTTATTGCGATCTGGGGCAGTGGATACTTGAACTTGGGAGAAACAGGACCTGCAATAATTGAGCAGTACTGAGAATGAGAACTAAACAATATGTCCATAAACATGTGCCGTGGAACAAGAACAGTCTACCCATGTAGATTAAATAAAGGGTTCAGTTTGGAATTCCCTGTAGGTTAACCAGATTGAGATACATCTGACTGGAGGCACAATGGTCACAACATGATGATATGATGAAGATAATAGTCCGCATGTAAATAGTGTAAATAACTGTTTGTAAGAAGTTCAAATTTCACCTTGGGATAATCTTTATAATAACTGGAAAAGAATAAAATGATCACAACTCTATCCTTAATTATAATGTAGTGAAATGTGGTCTTTTGATCATCAGTATATACAGAAGTTTTGTTTCTTGTTTTCAACCAGCAACAAACTTTCTCTTGTCTTTTCAATTCTTTTCATTATGCAATTTGTTAAATTTTATATATATTTTTCAATGATTGTCTTCTCAGAACAATAAGGAAAACTCCTGGGATCTGCAATCATAATGTTAATATTGTTAACAAGCTAATGGAAGCAGCCCAAGCAGCTTTCAAAGTGTTTTTCCTTTTTAGACCTGCTCTTGGCATGATGTGCAGAAAAAAAATCAGGAACAGATCTGACTTTTAAACTGGGACACTTTGTTGTTTTGTTTGCTCCATTAAAATCAGTGTCCATGTTAGTTCTCCTCAGGATTGTCTAAATTTTTGTGATTTATTTGGACTTGTATCCTTATTGGATATTTCTGGCCAAAACTTGTGACCTTATCATTGGATTTTTCTGGCCAAAATTCAAAAGTGAAGGAATTTTGTCTGAATTTTTAAGCAGTATTCTAGTTTTTCTTTCTCCTCCCATCTCCACTTCTGTCATACATATTTTTAAAATGATGTTTAAATATTTATTTACAGGATGCCACTTTGGAAACTGTGACTTACTGTAGCTATCTTCGGCTAAACTAAAACATATCACCACAAACAGCAACATGGATTTAGAATCTATGGCAGAACACCTGAATATGCCACCCCGAGTCGTAATGGAATCTCCCCTTCCACACACCTGTAAGTATTGCACTGAGCTTTTTCCCTCAGTGGCTGACCTCCGTAAACATCAAGAGACACACTCTAAAGAGAAGCCTTTCACATGTCTCGTGTGCAATAGGGGATTTGCTCTAAACCGTCATTTGCAAGAACACGTTAGGACACACACTGGAGAAAAACCCTACACCTGTGAATTTTGTGGCAAATGCTTCTCTACATTTGGTGGTCTTCGAACACATCATCGGACACACACAGGCGAAAAGCCATATCGTTGTACAGTGTGTGGAGAATGTTTTTCTGTCAAGGGAAATATGCAGAGACATATGCGTAGGCATACAGGAGAGAAACCATTCAGCTGTGACTTGTGTGGGCGACGATTCTCTGTTGCCAGCAGAGTACATATTCATCGTCGGACCCATACCGGTGAGAAACCATACATTTGTACTGTCTGCGGGGAACGCTTTTCAGTCGGCGGCAACTTGCATCGGCACATGAAGACGCATACTGTATACCATTGTGAAGAATGTGGAACCGACTTTACTCGAAGCACAGACCTTGAGGTTCACCTGAGATCACACATCAATGAGGGTCTTTTTTGGTGTGATATCTGTGGTCGCCAATTTACAGACAGCACCTTGTTAAAAAGTCATATTAAAACAAAATCCTGTGGATGAATTGCATGTTGTAAAGACATTCTAATGGATCACTTGAGATTCTTTGGTTTTTGAGGAAATAAGAAAAACCAAAGTCAAAATTCTTAATTCGTTTCTTTCTTCTATAGTCAACAAAATCATTTGACTGTGAAGAGATACAAGTTTTGTTAAACTCCTGCTGGATTTATCTTTTTTCACTTTGGTAACCAAGAAGAGTTAACTCAACAAGTTTTATGGTTGCTTTTGCCGCTAATAAAGAAAAATGGTCTGCTCATTAAAAAATAAGAATAGGAAAAGATATTTTGTGGGTAATTTTTGTTACTTAATGTTGATTAAACCTTCCTCTGCCAACATTTTTCAGAATCCAAATTTTCTTTTTTTTTTAGTAGAAAGAAGGTCCTGTTCATATAATGAATAGATTGTCAACTTGACGATGAATTATAAATAGATTGTCAAATCAACCCTTTTTTTCAAAAAGGGAAATGCATTAGAATTTTACAAAACTTTATTTAAAAATAGGGAAAATCCTTAATTATAAAAAAGGACAATGTATGATCGTAAGCAGTTATCAATAACATTGACATAGCTTCAAATCTGACATTTGTAAATAAAAATAAAGTAAAGCTAACTCTTTAAAAAGGTCACGAATTGATTTCACAATCTCTTTATATCATGAACAGGACCCTTCTACTAATAAGATAAAAGTCTGACAAATGTCGCAGGTATAGGAACGTCTAATGAATGAAAATCCATGAAAATGTTCTATTTTTTATGAGCAAACTATTTTTCTTGAGTAGCGCTACAGTTTCATGGTGAATTGTGATTCTCCAAACTTGATATTTAACTTTACAGATCTTTCCTTTTAAAGAAAACATTGTCAGGTCTTTATTGGCAACATTCTGATTCAGAATATAAACACACTTCCAAATTCCGTTTTAACAAGTCGGCTGATGAAATGGAATAAGTTTTTTTCTTTACAGAGATTTTCTACTTTGCATGATTTATTTCTGGTGGAAAATATTTCAAGTTTCACATGAGATGAAGCCTTGCCATCATTCCATAGATTATGCTATAGCTTTTTCATTTTGATCACTATATTTCATCTTCTCCATTCTCCAGCCATCCTCAGAGGCAAGTAACTTTCGGTGAATAGTTTTTAATTTTTTTTTTGTATAATGATGTGGACGTGCAAGTAAAATGAAAAGGCAAGTCATGAATCTTTTGCCTTTAGCACATCATTTTACCCAACTAAAATTGCCATTACTTTGTGAATTACCCCCGGCCAGTGTGTGTGGAAAATAGTTTTGTTACCCCATATCAGATATGTATATTTTACATTCTCTGAATGGGATTTAAGAGAGACTAACCAAATTATAAAAACCTGTGTTTTTATATATATATATATATATATATATATATATATATATATATATATTAAAAAAGGATTAATTCAAAGATGTTGAATGGCCATTTCGATATGACGATCCCCACGGGGAGCGACACATCACCTCAGCAACAGAAAAAAACCTTTCCTTTTCTTTTTCTTTCCCTTTATTTTTATTTTTATTTTATTTTATTTTATTTTATTATTATTTATTTTTTAATTTCTTTGCAATCTATTTAAAAAGGAAAAGTAGACTAATTTTTCTCCAGTTTCTGAAAGGTTTTTTTCTGTTGCTGAGGTGATGTGTCGCTCCCCGTGGGGATCGTCATATCGAAATGGCCATTCAACATCTTTGAATTAATCCTTTTTTAATATATATATTCGCTCTGTAATATTTTATTACATGGAGCTCTCTTCCTGTATCATTTTTTAATATTAAAATAAATTTTTAATATTAATTAGGATCGGGTTTTTTGGAATTTACCTTCCTGCTTTTTTCCCTTGGATTGAAGTATCTGAATTAAAATATATATATATATATATATATATATATATATATATATATATAAATCTTCATTTTTATATATATATATATATATATATATATATAAAAACGAAGATTAACGAAACTGGTTATAAACATTATTTTTTTGATCACTACTCGTATTTCAGTAGATATCCTGTTTATAATCATACAGTATTATATAATTATTTCTACTGGCCTGATTATATTTGTAACAAAAATTTATCGTAAATAATCAGGCCGGTAGAAAAAAAATATATAATACTGTATCGATCAAAAATAATGTTCAAACAAATATACATATCTTGAAATGTAAAAGAATGAAGAATAAAATTGCAACATTAAAAACATTAATTTAAAACACGGCTCAGTATAAAAATAGACGAATAAATATTTATTATTTAACATTTACAGTAGAACATATAAATAACTACTACAAAATTGTACAGTTTTTTTATATAATTTTTCAAGTGATATTATTTTTTTCCTTTTAGAACATAAATTATATAAAAATTGTCCGAATGTTTTATTTCTTCAAGTGCTTTCAGATGTACTTTAGCCATTATCAAGGTTGAATTTTATTATTTTTCTTTTTACTGAATACATAAATTGTTTTGTGTATGTATAAAACATTCCAATAACTCTACATACATGCACAAAATAATTTATACATTCAGTTAAAAATAAAATAAAATTTGTCCTTGATAATGGCTCATGATACAGCCGAAAGCGCTTGGCGAAATAAAACATGCGGACAATTTTTATATAATTTATGTTCTGAAAAGAAAAAATTATAAGATCACATGAAAAATTATGAAAAAAAAATTAACCACTTATTTTATGTATCAAGAACAGTATTAGGAAAATTGACATTGAATTGAGTGGAAAAAGTTACCTTGTGACATGTTTCGTTCTTCAGAACTTCATCAAAATAAATGTGTTACGTGAATATGTCTACACATGCCCATCACAGGGGTGCTTGGAGTTTTAGAATTTATTTTATCTAGGCTAATTTATTTAGTCATTTTTCTTTTCATTACTTTTGGAAGTAGATATTCCACACTGCAATATTAGATGAACTGCCAGGAATGGTGAAATGTTGTAAAAGAAAAGGCATAAATTTACTGTGGATGATGACCTTGCGATTAAGGCACTCACCAGACATTTATGTCGTAATGAATTATTTTCTCCTTTGGTCAGATTATTGTTTTTTTTTTTTTACATGTCAAAATTGTGCTCAGTTTCGTTGTAGTGAACAGCCAATGCATTTGACATTATTTTGTAAAATGTGATATTGATTTACCTGGCCTAGGTATCACATTTTACAAAATAAAGAGAGAAACCTGGATAGCAAGTAAGTGGTAAACATTTCATTCTTTATATATATATATATATATATATATATATATATATGTATATATATATATATAATAATAAGAATAACAATAGTAATAGTAACAAAAATAATTCTGCTAATACTAGTAATTGTTATACTATATTTTAGTTTGTCTTGAAAAACCCACCGAGAACGAACACGGACGGAAAAGGAGGGGAAGTAAAAAAAGAAATAAACGAAGTACATGAACAAAAGTCAAATACTCGTAGAAAAGAAAAAAAAAAACCAAAGCAAGACCCTAACACTAAAGCACTCAATACAATAGTAGAACAACAAAGACACAATAAATCTAAGTAAGAGCCAACAAATCTACCTAGGTTTCACCCTACGGCTTGTCAGGGTAAGAAGGCTGATGAAATAGATATAAAGCAGCAATATATAGGTACTCAATCACATGACTAAAACAAAGAAGACACCAAAGCACAAGAAAGGGGGGA
The DNA here is from genome assembly GCA_037127315.1 of Ascarosepion bandense. Classification (NCBI taxonomy): domain Eukaryota; kingdom Metazoa; phylum Mollusca; class Cephalopoda; order Sepiida; family Sepiidae; genus Ascarosepion; species Ascarosepion bandense. The sequence continues at coordinate 2,592,018 of JBBBDQ010000150.1, read as the reverse complement.
AAATCATTATTGAAAGGAAAAAAAGTGGGTGGGGAAGGTAGGCTAATTAAGAAGGCAATTTTTTGTGTGTTTACATTTATGTCAAATTTCAGATTTAGAATTGAGTAAATCCTGTGCGGGTTCAAACAATGCAATTGCTAGTTTCTCCTCCCCACATAAATTACAGAATTTACTTCCAGGTCTATATTTCGAGCAACGTTTAAGTATTTTCCATTTTAAAATGGGGTCTTTATTCAGTGCTTTTTTAATATTCTATACATGAGAGGCTAGAGTTGTACAATGGCTACTTTTTTTTTTTTAAAGGTGCTAATATGATTATAAAATCTAATCTTAAAGGTGTCTTGCGTGGCACCTATATATGTCTTAGGTTGTAAGTCTTCCTTGTTTTTACACACTTTAACTTTATATACCATGCATGGCATTTACCATTTAAAGGGCAATTGGATTTAACTCTGCAGTTACATGTTATCTTACTGGTTACGTTAGTCTTTCTCATTTTAGTTTTATTAAGGGCGCTTATAAGTTTACCTATATTAGGCAAACATGAGTAACTTAATTTGACTGTTTTTATTAAAAATTTTATGCAAAGGACTGTCTTTACGGAAATTTCATTTTAATATTGAAAAAAATGATTTGCCTATATTAATTTTAACTTCTTTATTAAAGGGTGAATTAAACCAAATAACCTTCCTTTGTTCTTATTCTTAGGAGTTTTAGTTTTAATAAATTCTAGGTTTTCTTTATATCCACTTTTGGTTAATGCTTCCTGATAAGTTTTCTTGTATTTATTAAATATATCGCTAGTGGACGAATTAGTGGATAATCTATAAGCTATTCCTTTAGGTATGCTATTCATGATAATATATATATATATATATATGGTGTAATTGTGATTTATTTTAATTTGATAAATTATGTATTTAGTCATTTTAAATACTAGAAGGTTTTGAGTTTAACCATTATTTTATTTGATTAAGATCCTGTATGTTATCTCTGGAGGGGAGTAGATCTTTTATGAAAGGAGATATTTGAGAAAAAAAATATTTTCCCCCAATATCTCCTTTCTTAAAAGAAATACTCTTTTCTCAATCCAACATGTACATGACCATAAAAAAAAATGAAAGAAAATGGCTAAATTGGAAAAAACAATTATTGTTACTTACATTTTGGCTACAAAACCAAAGCCAGCAGGTATAAATTCCTAAAAGTCCCAATGAGAAACATGCAAACAGGTAGTTCAAAATTTGCTCTACTCACCCTAAGACATCCTATGTTTTTTAAAACAGTGAAAATTAATCTACTGGTCTGTGTATTTGAGAGTCTTACTAGTGACAATGAGTACTCTGGCAGGACTTGAACCTGTTTCCCTTTCTATGAGAAATCTATGCTTTAGGCTACTCGCTTACAGAAAGCTTCACTGCTTAGGTATGGACATCTCATTCAGATCTTTTTGAAATCACAAATCTGTTAAGTTTATTTTTATATCTAAATATGTAAACAAGGTAATTTCTAAAAAACATAAATGGATTTTATTTTTAATCCAAAGTATATGGATAGATTGTGTGGACATAGGAATCAACACTGCATGTCACGACTTCTTTTGTGTGCTTAATATACAAGACTAGGAATTAAAGAAAGTAGGTAACACACCAATCAATGGTAATATCAAAAGGAAAACCAAAACAAATATTTGTAGGAATAACAAAACCCATGTGTAAATATATTTAATAATAGCAAACAACAAACACAATGCAAGTATGTTTTCTATATTGTTTTATTGACAATCCACAAAGCTAACTTTTTTACATAGAGAGTGACAATGAAAGGGAAGTAATAAAGATCATATCTCTACCCCAACTTTTTATAAATATTTATTTGTTTAAATGTTCAGAGTACAGGTATATGCGTTGTGGGGCAGTGAATATCAACTCAGAATGACAAATCGGAGAGCTGAGTTCAAATTCCAGTTGAATTCCTTGCATTCACTTACGCACAAATACCCTTGGGAAAGGTATTAATCTGTCTCTTCCCTCCAGTTATGGGTTAAATAATAGGACAGATTGGGTTCTATAGTCTTGGCTGGCAATCAGTCTACTGCAGAAAGCAATGGCAACCTACTGCGGGATAATCTTCTGCACAATCACGTCTCTTTTGAGACATGATCGTCCAAAGCGTGTATCACGTATGGCACTTAACTGACTGAATTGTTCAGGCAACGGTTTCGATTACTTTATACTCAAATGTTCTTCATGATTTCACTAGTTTTATCTTGTAAGTCTTACAATAAAATCTTATTTTGTGGTTCTTTTCGATGTATTGTTATTACAGAGATTGTTTTCAGGATTTTTGTGAGATCTGTTTGGTGTGTGGATTAGAGGTTTTGGAGCAGGTTGTTGGTGTTTTGGGGTTTAATGGTTGGCTTGACGGTGGGGGATTGATCTCTGGAAGCTTTTTTTGGGAAAAGTTGTAACTGACATTCCATCAATTGAGAAAATTTTGAAGTTGTTTTGTTTGGGTTTAAGGTTGGGTTTGATGGTGGAGAATTGATCTCTCTGGAAATGTTTTCTGGAAACTTCTTTAGAAAAGTTGTGGCTAACATTCCATTAATCAAGAAAATTTTTTTCCAATATCTCCTTTCCTAAAAGATCTACTCCTTTCCTGACCCAATGTACAGGACCATAAAAATGTTTAAAAATGAAAAAAAATCTGTTAACTTTAAACCCTTGGACCATTTCTCTTTCAGATTTTATTGGTTTCTGCAAACGGACAAAATGTACGACTGTTGTTCAGTTCAGATTTGCCTAACAATTGCTTGGGTCTGTTTCTCAGTATCTCATTTTTGTACATTGACATATTGTCTATCAATATGGCAAGGAATGTTCTTTGGCATGTTAGTCATAGTACATTTTCTGTAGAAACGGTTTGATATCTCATCTTACCAGGTATGATTGTTCACACATTTCCCTGGGAGGTTGCTGGTTAGCTTTCTGTTACAGGGAAGCTTTCCTGGTGATAGAACCACATGGTCTATCAGAGTTGACCTGAGACAAGATCATGTTACTATTATTTCAGTTGCTCAGCATTGATTTCTGCATGGTAGATTTAGCTGACTATATGCAACATTCTGCAAAACTATTTGATTACCGTCGTCTTGGGGTGGATGTGTAATGTTTGAATCTTAATTTCTTTATACACACTTAAATTATAATGTGGTCACTACCACTTATGAGCCTTTCTAGGACTCCCTGTTCTCTAAACAATTCCTTAGTCAACTTCACGACTTTCTGAATTCAAAACGCAATCATTTTGCACACAAATGGATATTTCAAATATTTCACAACCAGAAGAAAGTCATGTCCACCAAAATAAAATCAGTCAATAGCCACAATTTGCAATAGTCTTATTGGAATTTCATGTGGCATAAGGTTTTTGGCATATGACATACTAGCAGTATAGCCCAGCGTTGCTCGGGTGTAATGAAAACTTTAAAACTAATCCATGGTCCTGAGCTCAGACTCAGCCTAAAGAATATTTGTGTGAAGTTTGGTGAGAATTGGATAAAAATTGTGGATTTGTATAAAAGATATACAGACAGATAAACACACACACACAAACATCTTGCCTTTTTTATATATATATATAGATTATCAATTTTCTGCACTATTGTAAAAACTGCAACCTTGAAACTTCTGAATATCGTTACTTATGTCTTTGTCTATGAGTGTATTAAATTTGATTAAAATCGGACCACTCCTTCTATAATTCGATTTTTTTCGATTATCAATTTTCAATATTTATCAGGGGTACCTCGACACAAAACCTAGCTAAGAACACTCACAGACGCTTATAGTACAACTGTGTAAATTTTCAAGAAAATCGGTTCAGCCATTTCGGAGCACCTATTTGAAAACTGGTTACATTTCTTGCAGGAGTTACAAGCTTTTGGTTGTAGGCAGAATGGTTTCCTTGGAGGTGTGAGTAGGAGCAGAATTTGCAGTCGCTTATTTTTTCTTTGTTTAAATCTGGAGATTTACATTTTGAATGGTTTGAGAAATTGCGAGAGTCTGCAGACGCTGTTGGTGTCTAATTGTCATTGCTTTTTTCTATGATGCTTTTCTTTCTTTGTGAAATGAATGACTTTCATCACACCTTGTAGAGCACGAACTCTTATTCAGGTAAATTCAGCAGCCTGACATTCTATTGTTCTCCCTAATGTTAAATCTGTTGCTGCTACTCACTTTTCTTGGAGTTGACGATCATTAGTTCCAATTATAATAACATCTTTGACAAGACTGTCACAAAGATTACCTAATTTACAGTCTTGACTCTGTTTTTCTAATTTAGTCACAAATTCGTTGAAAGGTTCATCGTCTTTCTGACAAGAAAGACGAAAAATTTGAATCGTGAAAGCATCACATTTTTTGTGGGGGAGGATTGCTGTTTTGTAATTAGAACCATACAATATGAAAATTTATTTAAGGCTCTAACTGTTCCTTGAATTTGTTTATCAGTTTCATTATTAAGACTCCAGAACTTAAAACGTCTGATAGTATTTTTTTCTCCTGCTAATAGAAGAATATGATCAACCTTTAATAGAGAAGTATGAGTTACATTGCTGCTGGGAAAATTTGAATAATTCTATTAAATTTGTGGTCATCCACATATAACTGTTTCAATGGTTTCATACAAAATATTTAACAAATAGTACAACCCTATCAAAATATCTGTGGAAATGCAGAAACACATGCCAAAAATTAAAAAAAAAACCTTCACCAGCTTACAACACCTCAAAACAATGTAACCTTTTCCTAGACAAGAAAATAGCAAATAATCATCTTTCCAAAACAAAATAAACTCATAAAAGAGTAAACTCATTTCAAAATGCAGACATGAAAACAAATTCCTGCTATGCTACCTCCAAGCACATCATGAACCAAAAAGACTAAATAAAACCTCATACTTAAATATATAAAAGTAAAAATATAAATAAATAAAACAAACTTGTTACTGCAAATAACCTAAAGCATTAGTCCTTAAGGAAAGAACTGGAGAGGTATACGTTCTTCCTTTCCTCATTTTCATTAATCGCCCAGTAGTTTTAGTATACAGCTTGCTAAAGAAATAGTGACGCTTGATCTGAGAATCACTTTAGCTGTAAAACTGATAGACACCATGCATTGATTCCTGTGTCCACCCTGCTAGACGTAGATTGCATTTTACTTGTGTGGAATGCCTGAAATATTGGTAGAAACCCTTAAAAATGATTTGAAACTATTTACCATTTGGCACATTTATCTGTAGAAGGCTGGAGAATGAGTCGGTTAAAATATTCAAAACAAATGTAATCTGTGGAATAATAGCAAAATAAAACCAGAAGATGGATTGCTTTAATATAAGCAGAAATAAAATTTAAAAAAATGTATCTTCCTTTTTATGATAAAACATCAAAATGGGACAAGCAGAAATTTTTTAGGTATTTCAAAATCTTTTCAATTATTTTATTTATCTAATGACAGATTTTATTTGTTTAATGATGTACTCATCTTTTTTCATATTTATTTGTTTGAATCAGTAAATTTTTTTTATTCTTTACTGAGTTTTGTTGTATTTAGACAAATGAAAATGGATATTGCCAGCTGTAAAATGGTAGTCATATTGCCAAAAACAAAGCGCTTCCATAAATGTGTTTACTAAATTTAATACACCATGTGTTACGTGTTAAGTGTAACAAAAGAAAAAAAATGCTTGTCCAAATCTTTGTTAAATCAATAACAAATATTTAATTTACGATAACACAAAATAAAAATATATTACAGATATACAATTTTTGCATTCAAATAGAAAACAGTTTGCTACTGGCAGAATGACGGGTAAGTGTTACGAAGGGGAAGGAAGGTGTCAAGTATCTTTACTCAGTTAACTTAGCAAAATAGTTTAAGTGCTGTACTTTATGGAAGTCCTCAAATGTGTTTATAAAGAATAATATCCAGTATGTTCAATGAAAGAGTAAAAAATATCTATCTACTCATTTAGTTCCATGAGGTTCTCTTTCAGGTTTTAATTGGTCAGCAACTTTTCTTAGAGATTCTTTCAGCTGGATGCACAGATCAACAAATCGAGCCAGAGTTGATAATGTCAGCAAATCCTGTTAATAACTAACTACTCTCTTCCCAAAACCTATTTTATAGGGGCTAACACCTAATTTGCATATTTCTTGAAATCTCTCAAATCTACTGGAATTTTCTCAAACATTCTAGCATTTTCCAAACGTTCTATTTCTAATTTCCTTATTTTTACAACTACTTCATGACTTAAAACTTTTTTGTAGTAACAAGTAGGACTCAATAGAATCCCTTACTACAACTTTTTAGACATTATTAATATTATTTTTATATATAAATGCATCCTCGTAACATGTCTTATTGTGGTGTAATGGATATAAACACTGAATGAGAAATCAGAGAGCAGAGTTCAAATTCCAGTCAAATTCATTTAATTCAGGTATTACACCAGCTCTTCTCCCTCTAGCTATGGGTTGAATAGCAGGACAGATTTGGTTCTATAGCATTGGTTAGCAACCGGTTTACCACGAAAAGAAATGGCAACCTATTGCAGAAAAATCTTCTGCCTGGTCAATGATGGATTGAAAGAGACAAGACCGCTCAAGTATGTATCACATATGGCATTTAACTGACTGACTGACTGATAAGATCAGAGTTGTAGGAGACCCTGTGAGAATTGAGCTCACAAGAGTTGGACATGTTAGCTTGTTAACCTCTGCTTTATGGCAAGGTTACTGTAATAAATGTAAAAAAAAAAAAAAAACTTGTTTTATTTACATCAGTGATTCTCTAATTAAAAATAACTCAAATGAAGAAATTAATCTTTTATTCTATAAAATGTGCTCAAAGTATGAGGCTAGCTGAAGTATAAAGAAGGTTATTTAGAATTTTGTGATGCAAAAATTATCAAAAATGTTAGTTAAACCCCTTCTTTTGTTACAAGGTAAAAAAAATTTAGCGAATGTTGATCGCTAAATTCTCACGTACTGGTTTGAACAGACATAGAGCAGTATATAGACTTAAAGATTTTAATTCTGTACATGTTGACCTTTTCTTGACATCAGTTATTTATTTAGCTGTATTTATTTGTATTGATAATAAGCTAAAATTTTTAGTAATAAAATGAGCAAACTGAAAATATTGAAATCAATTCGAGATAATTTTAGATATATTTAAGAGTATTGAAGATTCTATGGTTGCAGAAATTAGTTATTTCGTTACGGTTTAATAAGTCAGTTTTGGAGAATTTTATATATGGATTTTTTTCTTGTAAAGCAAAGGAAACATATTTCATATAAAGATTTACATGTTAATATTTAATTAATATTTTCCATTTAACTGTAGGAGTTCTATTCGTATCTTTTAATTGCCAATAGTATTCAGAGTAAACAAAACAGCGGTTATAATTTCAAGGATATTAAATATCATAAACAAACCTAATCTAATCTAAATCTACATCTAAACTTATTTATAAATGGAACTTTGTCTCTGTGTGTGTGTCCGTTACCTAGAGACTCCGAAACGGATGAACCGATTTTCTTGAAAATTTACACAGTTGTGCTATAAGCATCTGCGAGTGATCCTAGCTAGGTTTTGTGTCGAGGTACCCCCTGATAAATATCGATAATCGAAAAAATCGGGTTATAGAAGGAGTGGTCTGATTTTAATCAAATTTGATACACTCATAGACAAAGACATAAGAAACGATAATCAGAAATTTCAAGGTTGCAGTTTTTACAATAGTGCAGAAAATCGATAATTATATATGTATATATAAGGCAAGATGTTTGTGAGTGTATCTGCCTGTATGTCTTTTTTTCAGCCCTTTTATTTTAGTTTTTGCTTCAGGTTTGCTCTAAGTAGGTATAATTGTAGTTTTTAGTCTCAGCCATGATACCATTTACTCAGAGGACTTATTTAGCCTTCAAAATTCAGTTTACGACAAAAAAAACTCATTTGATATCGATACCAGGAAATCAAAATTTGACTTACATCCATTCATTTTTCTTTCAGTCTACGGTTTCGCTTTAACTGGAAACAACTATTGCTTTTTAGTCTTTCATGCCAACGTCCAAAGAGTCTGAGCTCCACGACCATGGATTAGTTTTAAAGCTTTCATTACACCCGAGCAACGCGGGCTATACTGCTAGTTAACCATCATACCAAACATAATCGAAATAAAATAATTTGGTACGCACCACCTTTTAACCAAATGGTTAGTACCAAGTTAGGCAATAAATTCTTTAAGGTAGGTCAGCATTTTTCAACAAATTATGGATTCAATGCTCGCTGTGTTAGATTGCGCGCAAGTATATCTGGATGAAATACTGATTAAAGCGAAACCAGACACCAACATGCGGAAGACGTAAAAATAGTATTCGAAAGGATCAAAGAATACGGGTTCAAAATTAGTGAAACAAAATGTGAGCTATTTATTCCGAATTAAAAATCTGGGACAAATTATTGACGAAAAGGATCGACGGCCAGATCCTTCCCGATCAAGCACAAATAAACACATGTACACCCCAATCAATTTAGCGAAATTGCAAGTATTTTTAGGGTTTGCAAATTACTTTCATGCGTGTATATCAAATATGCATGAGTTCACAGCATCTTTAAATGCCTTGTTAAAAAAAAAAGACGCTAAATGGATTTGGACAGAGAAATACCAAAGTGCGTTTGAAAAGATCGAAAAAATCCTAACATCTGACTTATCACTAATGCATTTGATCCCAAATTAAATATTGTCGTTGTATCAGTGTATCAGACGCAAGTGATTCGGAAATTGGAGCAGTAATATTGAATAAATGAAGTGTAGGGAGCTGGTTAATTTTTCTTGTATTCAGCCTTGTGTCAAACATAACTGAACTCCCTACAGCTTACGGGATTTATGCAGAATTATCATCAGAAGGTTGGTTGTCGGTGTAGAAGAGTGGAATAATAAATTATACATTTTGAATGTTAAAATAGAAGTTTATTATAAGAAGGAACAACAAGAATTCGTAGAAATGTTCAATGAGAAAGTGAAGGTACCAAGAGTTCGTAGAAAATATTTGTAGCAATAATTGTTGAGAGAGGTAAAGAGAAAGAGAACAAGGTGCGACATGACCTTATCTCCAGGTTGATTTGAAGTAGGTTACATTTTAGAAGTGTGTCAGCAAACCGCCTCCCCTGACTGACCGCTGTAACCGGTTAGAGACCATCCTTAAATGTTCAATCCAGTCACGTGGGGTGGCTCACACAACGATTTTTTCTTTAGCTGTGAAGAAACCGTTTCTCTGACGTATTTTGAATTTTGCGATTTGATGACCAATCAGGACCCAGGGTTCCGTTACATAAATATGACGATGGAACAACTAAGTTAATAGCGCATGATTCCAGGTCGTTAATAGCTGCTGAGAAAAGCTACAGCCAGATTGAGAAGGAAGCTTTGACTATAGTTTTTGCCGTGAAAATATTCCTACATGGACGAGAATTTCTCTTACAAACCGACCATCGTCCGTTAACGTCTATATATGGTTCAAAAAGGGTATTCCCACTCGTACAACAAATAGATTGCTACACTAGGGAACTATACTACTGAATTGCAACTATAAAATGGGTTTTTTACCATCGAAGAAATTAAGTCATGCAGATGTGTAACGCCGTATACTGACACCACTGAACCGATGTACCCCACAAGCCTGGCCGTTGGTCCACAAGACCGACTGTATGGTCCAGTGTTACAGGTTAGTCCTGAGCCTGCGGTTCCAAATATCGAATTGATGCTACCCTTCAGCCACGTTGTGAATTTTCATCCTGGAGAGCAGTTGTGGTGATACCGACCGAGCAAAAGCGATGGACCGGATGTTTGCACTCTTACGACCAAAAAGAAAATGACAAAAACTAGTCGGTGCGCAGCCGGATTCGCGCAGATGTTCCGGTTGAAAACTAAAAATTAATTATTAAATTTCCAGTTCACGAGCCTACGCGAATTTTATTTATCGGCCAATGGGAAACCCAGAATCAAATAAAAGTGTGAATCCCAAATGATTTGCTGCGATCCAAAAAGCCGATACAAAAAGCACCAGATAGACAGACTCGAGAGAGACGAGAGTAATTAGTAAATACCCTTGACCTAAGTAAAGCGGCTTACTATGCTCGCCTCCCTTAACTCTTTTCCTTCTTCCCTGTCTCAAAACTACTTACTGACAAAGGAGCGGATACATCAAAGACATTCCTTACTTACAACGCTTCCACATACCTAACTATTAATTCTCTTTTCAGCATTTTATTGTCATGAACATTTTAACGTCCGTTGGACCCATATTCAAAGGAGTACTTTAATTGTAAAAACCTTAATTGATATGTGTATATATAAAATGTTATTTTTCAACTCAATTTGCCTTTCTTGATTTATAATCTTTTTGACTTATAGTGGGGTATCTACAACGAGGCCAAATTCCGTTAATCTTCAACAATATACAACTACCCTTCAAAAGAACGGTTACCCACTATACAGTTAACAGATCGTAGAAATCCGCTCCACCTTCAAGTTCGTCGGGTGAGAATCTGGTTAACAGAAAAATAAATATAATCAAGTCGATTCGATTTTTTAGAAGACAAAAGTTTGTATATATAAATATAAATACGAACAAAAACAACCTTGTAAAAATTTGGATGTCTCTTGTATATGAACCATAACGAAATAAAATGCTTCAAATAATTTCTGTAAAGGAGACATGTGGCTTTCGTTTAACCCGGTTTAGTTCATTCTTAGTGCAACTACTCCAACCGTCGATATTTCCCGTTCTCAGTGTTAGTAATAGTAGTAGTAGTAGTAGTAGTAGTAGTATTCGTATTTAGATGTCAGCGGAAGTAATTTGCTTCATCGGTCTTCTTATCAGCAACACACACAGCGAACATTTTATTCAATCTCTGACGTCACTCAACTAAGTTCGACTGTATTCGAAGATAGTCAAAACCCCGACTCCTAGCAGACTAATACCAACTCAAAATACGCAAAAATCACTAAAATTCTCAATACGCAAATAAGATGAGGTAGTATTTACACTAATCGGACTATTGTCCTCATCTTTGTTGCTAGAAATTTCGAACTGAACTATTCTCATTCCTTGCGTGAAGCCTCTTTTGGTAGTCATGAGTTATCTCCTTTTAAATTACTTGTTCACCACTGCTGTAGCCTGGTATCGAACTCACAACTCTTTGGGTCAAGTCACTGGAACTAACCAACGTCTATATCCAAGGTAAGGCTACAAGAACATCGCAAGGCCGTAACACGAGGGAAGATAGAAAATTCAGGCGTAGCTGACCCCATATGGGGGGAGAAAGGGGATCACCGCCCTTTATGGGATGAAGTTGAAATAATAGAGAACGCCACTGGAAACTACGTAAACTTAAGAAATCAGCACGTGTTACCTATTTTTCCTTCTTTGCTTTTAACTATCAATCTCTCAAGGTGAAACTAAAAAATAAATAAATAAAAATGAAAATCGTTATGGTGCATTGGATAGCGGCTCGAAACGATAAATCGGGGGCCGAGTTCGAATCCCAACCGTCTATTCTTTATAGGTTATGGGTTAAATAACAGAACAAATTGGGTTCTATAGCCTTGGCTGGCAACCAGTCTACCGCAGAAAGCAATGGCAACCTACTGTGGGATAACCTTCTGCCCAGTCAGTCATGTCTCTTTCGAGACATGATCGCCCAGGAGTGTGTCACGTATGGCACTTAACTGACTGACCCTAACTGCGGTGAGAATGGATCGTTTCATTATTTACAATTATGTAGCTGAGTAAGCAATGATTTTAAAAAAATACATTAAATAAAATATGTGGTTGTTAAAGTAAATCACGTAAAAAATAATATTATAATAGTGACTATCGAAGACTGCAAAAGTCACTTAAATAAACTTTACTTGATTTAAAAATAATAATAAGAATCTCATCATTAATTATCGAATGGACTACGTGCAAAATGCGATCAATGATAAAATTAACAACTTGGCTGGAAGAAAAAAAAACGTGTAATAATTGTGGGATCTCCTCTGTATACGATAATGGACTCGACTGAGTATACATATACTCCTGCCATAGAGAGAACAGCAGTGGAGAGTAGAGAGTTGAGAGTCATCGTAGAGATCCGTTAGAGTTATCGGAGAGTACCGGAACTGAGACGTAAGTTACCGAGAGATACCGAAGTTACTCAGAGATTACCGCATCAGAAGTCAGAATAGCTCTGAGCTCCACTCAGCTGGAATAATATACACGGATATACTATTTCCAACGACTTCATTTCAAGATTTGTATATATTTGTTTCTTACTAATAGTATTCCTGGATTTACTAAGCTGCGTTCAGGTTTGTATATTACTTTCAATATAACCTACTTTTGTATCTCCATATCTGTTTTTGTTGTTCATTATTTTGTGCGGTTTCTTATCCGAAATCCACAAGAAAAATGATGTGAGGGAGATACACCGGGGAAATCATGACATTCCGGAGTCAAGCGAGTATTTTACGCATAACATCTGTATCAATCGTGTTATAAGAAACAAAAAATGAATATTTCTAGTACATCGATTTACTAACATTTGAACAATCCAAACCTGGTTATCACGGCCGACACCATAAATTTGTAAATTTATATTATTGTTTAAATGTTTATCTATGTCTAATGGCCAGATATCTAAATTATTCGCCTCTCATATTTACAAACCTTCTTCTTCTTCTTCTTCTTCTTCTTCTTCTTCTTCTTTGCCTCTTTTTTTTTTTTAAAGTATGTGCATTTTTCATGATGAACATAATTCAAATCCCACTGGACCACTCATTCGCCCTATTTATCCAAAAATCCACCTCGTAGTCTTTTCTATGGCTTCCAGGATAATATGGATTGTTCGCTTTCTTTTTTGACCGGTTATCCCCAAGCTAGTAAGGGCTTTTATCATAGATTGACCTTCGAATCCTCTACATCTTATCTCTCCTGGGGAAACAGTATGTGCGCCATCCATTAGTCCTGCAACTTTCTAGGAGTTCGTGGTATTTACTTTCTCTTGGAGACTTCCTCAATGTATACTTCCCATGGAACCGAATTCAATCAGAATTGTTTTCTTAAATCTGAGTGAATCACTATGTCTGGTCGTAGTCTCTAGTGGTAAATGTGAGAATTTTGTTTCTTGAGATAGACTTTTATCTGCCAATCTAAAGTGGATGATAATAATGAATGGGCTTTTGTTTGTTTATCACTGGATTTCGTCCCTGGCTTGACAAATCTGATAACTCTTCTACCAGAAATAAATTTGCTTCTCTGTATAGCGTCTGTCGCTTCTAGCACTTTATCATGCCGACAACGGTAGCGACCGTCCACCAAAGCAGTTTTGCAACTACTTAAAATATATTGCAGTGATCTCTTCCTCGGACACAAAGGACACATTGGCATGTCTATCTTACCCCATAAGTGAAGGTTCGCCGGGATAGGCAGTATGCCATACACCATTTGGACTAGGAATTTCGTACGACTGAAATCGGTCGTCCAGATCTCAGTCCAGGATACTTTGCGGCGTTCTATTTTATCCCATTTGGTCCAAGCGCCCTGTTGGCTATATCCGACAATCTTGGTCATCCTGGAAGAAATAAGACTTAAAACGCGGAACGACGGCTTCATATTAAAAATGAAGGATCAAATTGCATGTAAAGTCAAACATAGGTAAATGAAAGTAACGCATTTTCAATATGTGATGGTGTACTGATGTACGCTGACAAAGTTGTAATTCCAACATTTTTGCGAAAATGCATATTAAAGGAATTCCACGTTGCTCATCCTGGAATTTCTAGAATTAAATCTCTAATGAGATGCTACACTTACTGACTAAAAATTGATGAAGACGTACAAAACTTGGTTAAATCATGCAGTGATTGTGCTCTGGCAGTGAAGTCTCCACCGATTAAATTTCAACCTTGGCCTGAAACGGATATTCCGTGGTCCCGATTACATCTAGATTTTGAATAGAGCATATTGTCTGGTAGTGGTCGACAGTTATACCAGTTAGTCAGTTAAGTGCCATACGTGAAACACGCTTGGGCGATCATGTCTCGAAAGAGACATGACTGACTGGGCAGAAGATTATCCCGTAGTAGGTTGCCATTGCTTTCTGCGGTAGACTGGTTGCCGACCAAGGCTATAGAACCCAATCTGTCCTGCTATTTAACCCATAACTGGAAGGAAGAGACGGATTAATACCTTTCCCAAGGGTATTTGCGCGTAAGTGAATACAATGGATTCAGCTGGAATTCGAACTCGGCTCCCCGGCTTCTCGTTCCGAGCCGATATCCACTGTACCACAACGCACATACAGTTATACCAAGTGGCCTAAAATATTGAAATGCAGAAGACCAGTTACCACGGTAGCAATACATTTCTTGCACGAAATCTTTACAAGGTTTGGCATACCTGATTCCATTGTGTCGGACAACGGGACACAGTTCACATCTAGTGAATTCACGCTATTTTGCAAGTCTTTACAGATACAGCATATTACAACTCTCTCGTATCATCCAAGATCGAACAGACATGCAAAACGCTTTGTTGGCACGTTCAAAAGGTCTCTTAAAAATAGGAGGTGAGGGGAGTTAGATGAAAAAATGATTCAGCAAATTCTGAGCGTTTTCAGAATTATGCCAAATCTTAACACTAGATCTGAATGTTGCCAGTGGAATTGATATTCGCCAGAAAAATTAAGTTTGTGTTCAGCAAATTATTACCTGAACAGAAGGCAAAAACCTCAAGAAATATCTCTGAAAATAGTCACTTTAACCCGGGAGAAAAGGTACTTTTTAAAATGTACCAAGGTGTGGTAAAAAAAAAAAGACAGTAGAATGACTTACATGGTGTAGGGACCAAGGTGGGATTATAAACATCACCTGAACTAGTTAAGACGTAGACACACTGATTTGAAAAGTCCCAGACATGAAGTTCTCGTGGAAGTATTATACAATACATTCGACATAAGTACGCCATCAGGAATTATTGAATTACAGCGATGAGGCAAAAGAAAAATAACTACAACAGATTTTTAAGTGTGGAATTAACACTAAAAAATACACATTCCAGAGGGAGTCAGCTCAAAAGGGGAGGTGTTATGTAAGAAAAAAGTGTCAATACCGACACGTGTGGTCGAACACGGATTTCCAGGCAACAAACGTAACCATTGAATGAATTGTGCTACTAGGATCATGTGAACATAAATATTTAGTATGAAAGTATATCAATAGATATTCCTCATTCTATAACTCTTTGAAGTTAGTCAACAATGTCTCCCTTTCAATGAGAGCATCCAATAATTGAGACATAGAATTAAGTTCAATAGACAAGTGAATATTATTAACAAATACATTTTCTCAGCTTTTTCATTTCTGTGTTACCATAGGTGACCTGCATAATCGATTCTTGTTTTTTATAGGGGTTGATCAGGTTCGCATGGTGTTTAAGAAAGATTTGTCAACTTGGGGTGCTTAAAGGCAAATGGTGCATTTACTCAACACTGTCTTTGCTGCCTGTCTCGTCTGAGGGATCCAGAGACCAGCTGTTATGATTTTTTGCTCCGGTGGTACTAACCTCTCAATGTTTGGATTGTTGGTGAAATTCATTAATAAGTAATTCTGTATAAGGATGGTGTCTTGATAGCAGAATAGAGTATAAAACTTTGTATCCATACTTGTTGAAATTAGTAATTTTTCCGTTCACCCTTCTTGGTCCATAAAGACATCGAGAGTTTTCATCACAGAAGTGTTTTTGTCCTTTGTAGGGTCTTTCAAAAATGATAGTTCATCAGAAAAAAATTTTCTGCGTGACTTTTATAAATACAATTTTGCTTGTAGGGGGTATTCAGTTTGGTTCTTTTTTGCATTTATAAATGAACTTGAATACTAAAGATATGGCAATGTTTAATTTTTTCCAACTGGAGAATTTAGAAAACGAAACCAAAGGTTTCTCAGATACTTTTACATTATTGTAATAAATTTTTGAGGAAACAATATTTTTAGATTAGTAGATAGACATTCAAGTCTGCTCAGAAGTCATTCTTTTTCATCTTGAATCACCCAATGTAAACCATGAGAGCAGAGTTCAAACATATTTTCAAATTTTGCAAAAGTAACTCCTCTTGAAAGCAAATCTGCTGAGTTATTTGTTGTATGTCTGTATAAAGAAGAATATATAATGTATAATTTGTATCTAATTTCAATTTCAACATTTGTTTTCATTTTGTTATTCGTGCCATTTTTTGTCGTTGACTCTGTTCCCCGAAAATATATATTTCATTTTTGATTTAATATACAAATAGATGTCTGTTATTGCAGACTCAGAATAACTTTTTATGATAAAATTCGACGCTTAAAGTAGGTACCTCCTCAAGTTTGCTAAAAATAAAAAAACAAATAAAAAACTGTTATGTCGTGAGTAAGAATAAATAACTCAACAACAAGAATAGGTTAATCGTTGTATTCCGTGAAAATAGTATTTACAAAGGTTATTAGTATCCAATACAAGAATAAGGGTTAATCGTCTCAACCGTCGTAAGACGTAGTATGAGCAATGGGTACTTCCGGGTCGTCACCGGAAGTCTACGACTGACTTGTCGGTCGGCTGCTCGGCACACCCTCCTACGTAGATGCCACCATTACTTTACATAGTAATGGAATAGTCCATTATAGCCGAATAGGCGCGGGCGTCCCAACAAAAACAAAACAGCATAGTATGAAGAAAAAATATATTATATTAATAAAAGCAATTCAAACCTTTTAATTAAATAATTTCTTAGTTTTATTACGTTTTTATTTCACGATTTAGAGCCGATTTTTTGTAAATTATGCAGGGTTTTTTTTTTGTTTTTTTTTTTGTTTTTTTACCAAATAAAAAATGGATGATTTTTATACTTCTCCACCAAATGATCCTGCATTTAACAAAAGGCAGTGAAAAGTGCTAATTATTCCATCATAGGTAACGATTTGGGTTCTATGAGTGCCACTCTTGTTTTTGCAAAAACAATCTGGGAAAAAACCTTAAAAAAACATGCTCGCGGGAAAGCATCACAAGACACATACAGCTTGGTAGGAGATGCTCTACTGAAGCTTTTACGAAGAAAGTCAATTTCATTTAACCTGGATAACCCTTTGGATATGGAAACCTATTGGGATTGCATATCTTGAGGAATCTCAGTATCCCAGTTTAACTCGAGTCTCATCTCAATAGAATTAATTTCGATTGACTGTAATGGAGGCATAAAGTGATAATGGAACAAAAACTCTGGTACTCCCGACCAGTATGCTTCTTCTTTTGGTATTAGATCCCTTATCAATGAAGCAAGTTACAATATTTAATTAATAGATCCTTATTGGGATTATAGTTATAGCAAGGAACGCTTTGATATTCAGAATTATTTTGGACTTAGGAATTATCCTCTTCTGTCAATGTTTTTAATTCTTTAGAATTGGAATTGCAAAATCTCAAAGTAAAATTTTCCTCTTGGAATCCTGTTAATGCAGTTTTGTAGACGTGTACAAGTTTACTGACATCGTCATCAGTAGTGATCAAATTGTCTACATAAAAATTATTTTAATCATTTCAGTGCATTCATCTGTGGTGAATATGGAATTAAAAGTAACTCTCATCTCTTCACTGTTAACAAGTTTCGCTATTCACTGTGAAATTTAATTTTGACCAATAGGAAAAAAGATTGACCCCATACTGAAGGAAAAAGACGAAGCCAAATTTTCGTGATCCGGTGTTAACTATTTTCTAACCAATGAAAGGGAGCAATTTACAAAACCGAGAGAAGTTAAGAAGCTAGTGGGAAAAAGTCATTTGATCTATATAGAAAGAAAGAAAGTGGAACCAGTCAGATGGAAGCAGAGATCAGATCCGCCACGATGTGACAAAAGAAATTTCAATCCGCTGAACCGGACATGCCTCGACGACATACATTTTTCTCCTTTTATTTCTTGTGTACTATTTTTGTTTATCTCTTCTTCTTCTTCTTCTTCTTCTTCTTCTTCTTCTTCTTCTTCTTCTTCTTCTTCTTCTTCTTCTTCTTCTTCTTCTTCTTCTTCTTCACCATTCTCGCCATCAACAAAGAAGAAGACGACAACAACAAGACACTTCAACTGACCCCTAAAAGTTAACGTCGATAAGTACAATTTTCCTTTATTGCCTTTCCTTTCTTTTTACTTTCTTGCCGTCCGCTAAAAGAAAGAAGCACAGACTTTATTACTACTTTGTTAATCTTTTCTGCAGACACACATTTCACCACAACTACGAACTCTGGATTCACTTGAATCTGTACTACATTTTCTCTTTGAACATTTACACAGTTAATAATGTCACTTCTTACAAATTGACGTTATTCTGTTCTGTTAATAAATTTCCATTTATTTTACAAATGAAACACTTATATTCTTTTAACCTTCTGATGATGATAATTCTAACTTATAGGTATTTGTAAGTTTATATGATACAAATCCTATATCATCCAACAATTAACTAAAACACAAAAAGTAAAATTGCACACACGCAAAATCGGACCAAAATGAAAACATTTTGCAAAAACCAAACTACGGCTAATTTCACAAGCTGGTATGAAAATTCAGATTCTGGATTCTTATTGGATAGGAAATAGCAAATTGAACTATGACCCCGGTCAAATTTTCTTAAGACTTAAAAAATGGATATGCGGTTGTATCCGATCACGTGACTAGATTTCGCTACTTATCCACATCTCTTGAGCGGCCAAAGACAGTCCCGGGGGGGGGGGGCAGAGATTTGATGAGGACCTCGTCACAATGTAAGGGAGAAATTTCAAGACGCTGAAGCTGTCATGTCTCGTCGACATACATTCGTTCTTCCTCTCTTTCCAATTTTCCTTTCTCCGTCTTCACTCACACGCTGTCAAAGAAACAACAGCAACAAGATATTCAACTGACTCCTAAAAATTAACGTCTGATGGATACAATTTCCTTTATTGCTTCACCTTTCTTTTAACTTTCTCGCCGACCATAGGAAAGGAAAGGAACACAGACTTTATTAACCTGTTAATCTTTTTACATACACGCATTCTGCTACTTACTGCTATTTCTCTGGAACATTTAACTCCGTACATTTTCTCTTTGAACATTTAACTCTTACAAATTAATTACGTACATTTTTCTATCTGAACATTTTCTTCTTACAAATTTGTTATTCTGTTCAGTTAATTTCACTTATTTTACAAACAAAACACTTTTCTTCTTCCAACCTTCTGATATTTTAAAATGCGGGGATTGTCGGCTGTTTTGAAGTAACCTTGTACCTGACATAACCGAGGTCACTACATGGAATGTTCGGTTATGTTTGTCACAAGGCCAACTTAATAAGCGTGACCGAGCTCCCTATACATCATTATACATATTGCAAAATAATGAACGGGTAAGAATTGAATCCGAATAGTAAAATTTTGTAATGATAGCAGATTGCATTGTTTTTGCTTTGTTTTGTTTTTTGTTTTTTGTCGTGAAGAAAAGAAATCTGATCTTCTTTGCTTTTTAACCTATTATAAGGAAACCCTTTTTAATATCCCCAACATTATAAATTTATTCACCTTGAATTTCATCAAAACTTCGATAAAGTTATTCAAGTGATTCTTGGATAGGCGTTTAACGAGTAGTTTGTATCGGATAAGAAATTAATTAAGATCAACGCCCTTCTTCTTCTTCTTCTTCTTCTTCTTCTTCTTCTTCTTCTTCTTCTTCTTCTTCACTTTTACAAAAATTCACAACGATGCGTGAAATTTTGGTTTTCCCAAATAGAAAAAGGATTGACCACATGCTTAACGAAAAGGTCGAAACCAGATTTCGCAAGTAGGTGTTAAAATGATTTTTGACTAATGGGAGCGACTTGTAAGACTTGGAAGGACTTGGCGATCCAGTGCTAAATTCAAAAAGACTATATAAATGACCTCGGCGTCAGTCAAGAGTCAGAGATGGGAGCAGCGAGAGATACCGCTAAAATGTAACGAGAGAAGCTTCAGGTCAACTCGGACATTGTCCTCTTTCTCTTTCTCCTTATCTATTTCAACAATTACTACTAGAATATTTGTACGAACTTTTGATACCTTAACTTTCTCAGTGAACATTAATTTCTACGAATTCTTGTTATTCCTCCTTTAATAAATTTCTTTTTAAAAGGCAAGATGTATATTTTATTACTCCACTCTTCTACACTAATCCACACATTCAAACCTGCCGACAACCAACCTTCTGATAACAATGAAAACCTTCTGATGATGATAATTCAGCATAAAACGTGTAAGCTGTAAGGAGTTCGGTTAAGTCTGACACAAGGCCGAATTAAAGAAAAATTAACCATCTCTCTACGGCTTCAAGTTCCCTCCAATTTTCAAGGAACAATAATTGAATACAGGTCTGATTTTGGTTGTTACCTTCTCAGTATTTTTAATGACTGGCCTATAAGGGATCTAAATAACTTATAGTGTTCTAGTGAAACGTAGTTGTATGTTGAAGTAGATTAACTGAATTTGGCCTCGTTAGTAGATAGCCCACTATAAGTTATAAAAGGAGTTATAAAACAAGAAAATCAATTTGACTATAGAAACAACATTTTATATATATACATATATCAATTACGGTTTTTTTACAAATAAAGTAATGTCTTTAGGATGGGTCCAAAGGACGTTAACATGTTCGTAGTAGTAAATGTCGAAAGAAAGAGAGTTTGTGGGTATGTATGTGTGAGCGTTGTCAGTTAGGAATGTCTTTAATGTTTCCGCTCCCTTGCTCGGGTAAGTAGCTCAGGGGACAGCGAAAAAGGTGAGAGGGAAAGGCGAGGCGAGCATAGTGGACCGCTTGACGAGGTCAAAGTACGTGCTAATTATGCTCGCACTTTCTCAACTCTGGTGATGCTTTTTGTGTTGGCTTTTTATTTCGTCTTTGTGGGTCCCAGCAGGTCATTTGAGAATGCCCCCGTATTTACTTCTGGGCTTCCCATTGGCCGATAAATAAAATTCGCGTAGGCTCGCGAACTGGAATGTGATATTTATTAAGTTTTGGTTTTCTGCCGGAACATATGCGTGGAGCCGGGTGCGCAAAGACTAGTTTTGGTCATTTGCTTTCTGGATCTCTGAGGACAAACATCCGGTCCCTCGCTTTGCTCGGTATCACCACAAACTTTTTAGAATTCTTCAGATTTTATCTCTAACCTTTTAATCATTCATTCTTGTTCTTGCTGGGAAAAGACCTCCTTGTAAGCCTTATCAAGCTTCTTCTTATTTTTCTTAAAGGGGGCTTTGTTCTATCGAGCACCAAAGTTATGATTAGAAGAGCAACATGAAAATTCGAACATAATTTAATTTTATCTTCATACCAAGGAAAATTTACATAATAACAACTGTTTTCTTTTCTTTCTTTCTTTTTTTTTTTTTTTAACTCAGTGGAGTTCTTAAATTCGTCCATTTTCTTCTTTTCGTAATCCTCGACATCCCATTCAATGCCGTCCGATACAGCAGAATCAATAGCAAACATTTTTTTTTCAGATTTGTGTTTCCTTTGGACAGTTTAAGGATTTCTTCACTATTAGTGCATTCCTCCTTCTCATTTTAAACTTGTTTAACATATTTTTAGGACAACGTGCACGTTTACTGTAAGAAAATTTAGTAGAGGATTCGGAGAGTTTTTCGTGATAAATTTTTCACGGTTATAAAAAGTTATGACAATTTCATAAGGGCACAGCTTATTTCGGCGTTAGCCACGCATTGCACTTCCATGCACCTTACAATTTTAAAGTTGTCCAAATGTTGAATCAAGTCGACTCCAACTAAATTTGATGTTCTAATTTTATTATCTGTTATGCGAAAACGCTCATTTCTGATTATGTTTCCTCAGATTTTTTTTTCAATGGATTTCACCAAGTGAGGAAACTCCTATGAAATATCAGGACCACACGAGTTGCTTCCCTTTCACTACCGAGGCCATTCAACTAACTGGAATTTCTTCGTAGAACGACTCGCATACGTGTTTAATCTCGTTGGGTTTCAAATAGCAGATGAGAGAGAATTATGACCTTTGAATTCCCGTGTCAAGCAGGTAGTTTACGTCCATTTTCCTAGTCCTGTTAGTGAATGTAATTAGTATTAAAGGTAAAAGGTATTTTTCATCCATATCTGGATTTTGTAGGGGAGTTCGGCCATATCTACGAAAATGGCTTTTTGAGTCAAACTTTAACGAACTCCCCACATTTAATGAAAATTTTATGCAACTGCTGCAGAGGAATTAAATGATAAAAATTTAGCTTTTATGATAAATTTGTTTATTAATCATCAAGTTATGTTATTAATAAAAATTATAATTGAGTGTGAAAAGTTCATGGAAAAGTTTTTTTTCCATAGTAAAATGTTTTTAAAGTTCAGTTCACTTGATTTCAGGAGAAAATGTTTTTGATGTAAAATAAAATCTTATCGAATTTTGTTTATGCTTGCATGGATTGTAGTAAACTTCTTTAAGTTGAGTTTTGTTTGTTCCTCTCTTTCATTTGTTGCTGCTGACCAGTTTTGAGAAAGAAAAGTATAAGAGAGAGAGAAAGAGAGAAAGTGATGCAGTGAAAAAATTGTCGTCTGCTTTCTGAATGTCTAGAGTCTCTAGGCAAATGTAGTTGTTTGTCCGTTGCACGAGGAAGACGAACAGATACAGAACGCAACACGATAGAGAAGATGAGAAAGTGAGAAATACGTGTTAACGTGGATGTTGCGGAGCCGATATCAGGTGATCGAATCGATCCCGTGAACTTTTGTACGAGTGAAAACAGCAAAGACAATGAGGAGACGGAGACGAAGATGTTGAGTTTCACAATATCGACGAGCAAACAGTATGAAAAATCAGAATAATGCTGGAACATCGGCATCGGTTGGCAGGATCATCTCGGACTGGAACGTTGTCGTCGGTCGGTGGGAACGTCCTCAGTGTCTAGCATGAAAGGCACAGGCTGGGAAGTCGTCAGCGTCTGGCAGGAGCGACACAGGCTGGAAAGTCGCCGTCGGTCGACAGGAAACGTCGTTCGCGTCGAGCATGAACGGCATAGATTGGAACGTCGTGGGTGGGAACGTCGTCAGCGTCTATGGTGAACAGTTTAGGATAGAATGTCGTCAGGGACGTTGTCGGAGTGTGGCATGAATGGCACAGGTGGCAACGACGTCATCGGCTTGCAGGAACATCGTTAGTGTCTGGTATGAAATACACAGGCTGGAAAGTCGTCAGTGTCTGGCAGGATCGACACAGGCTGGAACATCGTCGGCGGGCAGGAAACGTCGCATGTACAGCTCAGGCAGGAAAGTCGTCGTGGTCGGCAGGAAAATGGCTCAAACGGGAAGTTGTCACTGGTCGGCAGGAACGTCGTAGGTTGGAACGCTGAGGTTGAGTTTCGGCTGCAATTGAACGTAGTCCGAGGAGGACAGGTTTGGTTGCAGCCTAGCACACGTACATACCCAGGCGGGTGGGTGAGCTAGCACGTGTGCACTGCGGCCGTGGCTGGCTCATGTTTTGCTTCTTTTGCAGGATTCGATCGTAGTTAAACGGGATCACTGAGAGCTAGCACGGGTGAAAGCCACACGATCGGACTGGAAAAGTCGTTGTCTATTGTGGTGATACCGACTGAGCAAAAGCGAGACCGGATGTTGACTCTATGCGGACCAGAAAGCGAATGAACAAAACTCGTCGTCGCGCATCCGAGTTGTTTCGGTTGAAAAATAAAAATTAACCAAATATCAAATTTCCATTTCGCGAGCCTACGCGAATTTTATTTACCAGCCAATGGGAAGCCCGGAATCAAATACAAGCGTGAAATTCAAAACGAGCGTCTGATCCAAAAAGCAGATATAAAAAGCCGAAACAAAAAGCAGACAGACAAACAGGAAAACGCGAGGAGAAGAGTGTAATTAATATCCCCTTGACTTAAGTCGAGCGGCTACTATGTTGACCTCTTTCTTTCTCCCTGTCTATTCAAAGACATTCCACACAAACCAACTTACTGATTTACTGACCTTAGAAGTGGCAACTTCAAAATGAACATTCAATCATATACCTCCGCTTCCACATTCTTAAGCCTTTTATCTTTTTCAGCATTATATTTTCCATGAACATTTTAACCTCCGTTGGACTTTTATTTCAAGTATTATTTTAATTGTAAAGACATTAATTGAAATGTATATATATATATAAATGTTATTTTATACTCAAATTGCCTTTCTTGATTTTATAATCATTTTTATGAATTATAGTGGGCTATTTTCTCACAAGGCCAAATTCCGTTAACCTGCTACGGTATGCAATTACCCTTCACTAGAACGGAATCCTACTACTACTAGAAAAGAATACATAAGATACCCGCTATACTGCTTTGCCAAATCGACCGTGGGTAAGGGGATCTCGAGCAGACTAGACCGTTCCACCTCCGAAGCAGAGTCAAACCTAAGGTGGAAGTGACTGCTAACTAAAACGTAGTGCGTTCCAGGAGTCAACCTCAGGTAGCAGGATCACAAACAAAGTGTACGCCTAGCTGAAGATGGCCGGAGAGCGGAAAATTGTATTTGATAACAAATGTGCCACAAGGACTAAATGAGGAATGGGAAACGGTTTAGTCATTTCTAGTCTTAATCTAAACCTTGCTAGTCTCTTCCGCTGACCCATTCATACTGGTAATATCTCATCCCCCATAAACCATGCACACATAACTGTCACATTAAAATCTCAAAAACCCACTCACACATTTAAAACCCTAGCATAAAAATTTTATTTAAGCAAAAAAGAGGAATGGTGATTTATACAATGAAATGAAAAGATCCGTGGGTGGCAGAAGATCTAGGTAAAATTCCAAACCCAAAAGGTATCTGGTATTGCCATATAACAAAACCATCTGTCACCTATGAAAGGGAGGGGAAGGAGAAAGCAAAAAAAAATGGGGTGGGGGCAAATAAGGGGATCTAGCTAAGTTTTCAATAAGGTTAACATGTTTCACAATTAAGGTCCTAGTCTACGTTGAAACAAGGGCTTGAATGAAAAAGTTTCAGTTAGAAAACCAAAATCCTCTTTCCTAACCACTCCAGGTCAGCATCTCTCACACGCACCTGGCACGAAACACTCACTCATCTTTTGCCAAATTCCGATGAAGAGAGTCGCACCCTTTCCGCTATGGTCTTCACTTTAAACTGGTGCTTAAACAAGTAATCAGTTGATGAGAGAACTTCTCGCCCCCATGAAACTCCTTCTGTCGTGTCGTCCACACCACGAAGCGCATAACGCCGAGCAAGCACAAGAGCGCTTAGTGCCGATCCTTTCTCATTGACGGTACCACAGTGGTACAGACGGTACTGGCTTCCAGGATAAAGAACTTTCCGTCCAAGACGCGAACCATGTAGCCTTCAATCAGCCTGCACAACGGGCCTACAGTAAAAGAAGGCATGTCCTACGGACTCCTTTCAATCACTGCAGCGCACGTACTCGGCAGAAATAGCCAGCTCCGATGCGCAAAGCTTTTTGGAAACCCAGCCAGATGAATGAATGCCTCATTGTTGTTGAGACATTTCAACCCGGGCGCCCAAAACGAGGCGGAGCGAAACTTCTCGTTCGTAAGGCCGAGCTTGTTATGGAGTTTGTCTTTGGCAGCACTCCTCACTATCACATCTTACAACGCCTTAAGAGACAACGACTGGATGTCAGAGAGACGACACTTCATTTTTAAGAGGCATCTTAGCGCGTCACGACACTCCTTGTAGAAAACGCATTCGTCTGGGGGAAATCTCTTGGTCTCCGTCTCACCCGTATGCACACTTTCCAAGGACAGGAAAGATCGGCGGTCGTCCTCCTTCCAAAGTTCACCTTCTTCCCCTTCTTATTACGTACATATCTGACCCAGGAAACTCAAGCGAAGAATGTGTTGGCGAGTTTCAACGCTTGGCAATCCAAGACCGTCTTCAGCAGGATGGGGGCAGCAGACTTGGCTTTTTACCAGGGGTGACTTGTCTCTTCAAAGGAAGCTGGAGAAGTCCCTAACGAATTGACTTTGTTCGGTAGACGGTAGTGGAAGAACAGAAAGCCGATAAAGGGTGAGAGGGTAGATGTGTGAGCCGCACAACTCTACTCTTCCTTTCAAGGAAAGATTTCTTTGAGTCCACAGTCGCACTGCTTCCTCAACCCGCTTTCGAACTTCCAACCAATTCAACTCCAGTTAGAGGCCGTGACGGAACCAGAGTATCTTGACCGGCCCGTGTACTGTTATGGACACAGTCTGAATTTAGTATTAATCAATGCAACAAAACATTCCTGATGAGGCCGATTTCTCTAACCTACTTGAAAAATTGTATATTTTCCTAAGTAACCCTGGTGTCCATGAAAAATTTCTTGGACTAGAACGAGAAATGTTTTCCAACGAACAAGTCCGTGAGCTGCAACATCTCAGTGATACACGATGGTGGCGTCGGGCTACATCATGCGAAAATGATCTGTTGCGGCCGGAAACCATCATAAGACTCTTGGAAGTGACATCTGCAAAGAAACAGGTGCCCCTCGTGCTATATCAACAAGGGCATTACTTTTGCAGATAGATGCAGAGTTTATTCGTCTCCTACGGGTTTTTTTTAAGGATATTATTGGGACAGTCAATAAAGTATCGCTGCGGCTACAGGGCAAGCAAACAAATTTAGCCGCATAACTGATTTCTTCGCCCCGTGAAAATCTAGTTAGGCAAACCTAAAGGTGACTACCACCACCTTTAAATTTGTTTTTTTTTGCTTTTTTTTTTGCTTTTTACTTTTTCAGTGCAATTTTATCGCTTACACCCTAAACTTTCCGATTGACAAAAAATTTGGAAAACTTTCAATATTTAAACAATTTTAAGGGGGCTCAGTTTTTCATACAACGTTATAGTAAATCGATCCTCTATTTTGGAACCACTCGCCGGTACGACATTACGACCACCTGTAAATTTGTTGATTATCATTTTTTTTTTTACTTTTTTCAGTGCAATCTTATCGAATCCACCCTAAACTTTCCGATTGACAAAAAACAAAATTGTAAAAATTTCAACATTTAAACAGTCTTAGTGGTGGGAGGAGGCTCAGTTTTCATACAACCTTATATAGTAAATCGATCCTGTGCAATTAACTTTTTTGCTTGCGCATATTAAACAACAGAATCCTTTGCGAAATTTTTAAATAAAGCCATTTTTGGAGTTTCCGAGGAAGATTCCATCTTAAGAACTAAAAAAAACTTTAAAAAGACAAAAACAAGAGCAACAACTCGTCCCCCCAAAAAAAACAAAAAAAAAAAACAAACAAAGCGACCCCAACGCGAGTGGTTCCAAATATGAGAAATTGAGCCCCCCCCCCTCTAAAAAAATTGTTTAAATATTGAAATTTTTCCACATTGTTTTGATAATCGGAAACTTTATTTAATAATCGATAAGACTACGCTGAAAAAAGTAAAAAATAAATAAAAAACAACAAATTTAAAGGTGATGGTGTTGTGGTCTGGACAACTTGGGTACCAATTTGTAGTAGACTGACTGTTGGGGTAGTGATTTCAACAGTGAAGAAAAGGTTATAAATAAAATAACTCAAAGCACAACGTAACGAATATAACAACATTGTATTAAGTAACGTTACAGAATTGGATAATTCACAAATGCAAGGTGCCGTGAAAAGAGCTCTCTCTTAGATATTAAAGATATTGTCTGAATATTCATGATATCAGAGTTCCTCAAAGGAAATAATATGTTTGTACTGAATAGTAGTGAATATAATTATACATGTATTGAAATGTTCTTATAGAATAGAGAGAAACATTTTATGTGGCTAATTGCTGAATGCAATTAGCGGTTTGTGAGAGTTGGAAGAGACGAACGGTTTTCGGTCCAAACACCCCGAAAAAACATCTTCCAACTGGATAGACACTTGTGGGAATCGGTTTATATATTTCTTAATAAACGCGGGAAAAAAGTAAGCTTCACGTGCAGTTCTTACGTAAGAGTGTGTGGGTATATGCGTGCGAACGTGTGTGCATGGCAATGTATATGTAGGTATATACGTGTATATAGAAGTGATTCTACAATGGTATTCTCTTTCAGGTCCGCCATTGGTTAATATCCGGAATTCGAATCTGACTGAACTTTATTCTGATTTGATTATCGAACTCTGCAAAAAATAAAACATTTCACTCGCAATTTCATGCAACCGAAGCAAACCTTAAGAGCTCGACGAATTTGTTGATTCAGAATTCACTTGGTCAAACGCTAACATCTTATTCTTAATCAAGTGATCTTTATATTGATATTTTTCATCCAATTTTAGACTATTGGATTAATGAACTGGACAACCGTTTCTCTAATGAATCTTCGGTCATTTTTCATGGCGTTTCAGTTCTTTGTCCCAGAGGTCATGTAGAGGAGTGAACGTCCCATTACGTCGATATTTATATATTTATTTATGATTCGACTCGACGTACGATTGATCAGACATGACACAGGAAATAAGAAACAACGAAGAGGCCAAGATAACCGGAATAAACATGTATTAACGAAGGGGTTACAAAGATGGCTGAATAAGCATGATAATAGGTAAGAACGCACACATATGCATGTTCTCACACAAATTCTAATTCAAGAAACTGTATGTATTTCTCTACGAACATTTTAATACATTCAACATGACCTTCTCTTCTCTTTCATTGATGTAAGGGAAACAACTTCCTTCACTGTTGCATGCTTAATCTACTCTATGTATTCTATAGTGGGGTGCTTATCTATTCCTTTTCTAGTTGTAGTGGGAGTTCGTTCTAGTGAAGGGTAATTGTATACTGTTGCAGGTTAATGGAATTTGGCTTTGTAGATAGCCCACTATGAGTTATAAAATGATTATAAATCAAGAAAGGCAAATTGAGTTGAAAATAACATTTTTATATGCACATAGCAATTAATGTTTTTATAATTAAAGAAATAGGTCCAACGGAGGTTAGAATGTTCATGGCAATATAATATGCTCTGAAAGAGAATAAATGCTTAGGAACGTCGGGAGTAAGGTATGTCTTTGATGTAGTCACTCCTTAGGTCAGTAAGTACTTTTTGAGACAGGGGAGAAAGAAAGAGGCAAGTGTAGTAGCCGCTCGACTTAAGTCAAGGGGATATCGATTACACTCTTCTCCCGAGGTCTGCCTGCTGGGTGCTTTCTGTCTCGGCTTTTTATATCTGCTTTTTGGATCAAAAGCAGCTCGTTTGGGATTTCACACTTGAATTTGATTCTGGGCTTCCCATTGGCTGGTAAATAAAATTCGCGTAGGCTCGCGAAATGGAAATTTAATATTTGATTAATTTTTATTTTTCAACCGGAACATCTGCGCGAACCCGTATGACTTTTGGTCATTTGCCTTTTTGTCGTGAGAGAGCAAACATCTGGTCCATCGTTTTTGTTCGGTCGGTATCACCACAATTTTGCCACTAATAAAAGATTGAATGTTTCTGATTTCCATATTTTGAAAAAATTTACTCTTCTTTAAAACTTTATTACTTTAGTATTTTTAGTATTAAACGAGGCTGCTATCTGTTAACCATCACAGACAATCGCTCCTACCCCCCATTAGCATGGATCAGGCTAGTCTTCTTGAAAGCAAAACACTGCGCCTCCTCGGTTTAACACTCACAACAGACCTCAAGTGGAATGACTATATAGAATCCATAGCTGAAACAATCCTGCACATATATAAATCTACCATCTGCCCGTGCATTGAATACTGCTGCCATATCTGGTCGGGTGTCCCTGCTATCCACCTGGGTTTCCTTGACAAGATCCAACGGAGAATCTGTAATGTGATAGATCCCGAATTGGCAGCTCAGATACAGTCACTTTCTCACCGGCGCAGTGTGGCTTCCCTGTGTCTCTTCTACAAATACTTTCACGGCTTCTGCTCCGATGAACTTAGCTGACTTGTGCCCTCTACATATAAATTTACTCGGGCGACAAGATTAGCAACTAGGTCCCACTCTTTTACTGTGAAACCAATAAATTGTAAGTGCAAATTCTACTCCATCAGCTTCTTTTATTGCACTTCCCGCCTGTGGAATTCCCTTCCATTTACTTGTTTTCCCGACAGCTACAATCTCCAAAAATTTAAATGTAAAGTCAATAGTCATCTTCTATCTTACTAACCTGCATCCTCTCTCTCATGCTCCTTTCTCCGTTCATTTCACTCTCATCAGTATACTCATCCTTCTCTTACCCACTTCCTGACACCCCCTATAATCTGTCACTCTTTCTCATAACTTTCCTCCTATGTAACCCCCTGCAAAACAGTGGCAATAAAATACCTTGCTTAAGGCGATATGATTATACAAAAAAAATTATCCCTTTGTCTATTTAATTTTTATATTTTTTATAAACATTTTAAGTTACTTTTCCGCCATCTTTTTAATTCCTGTTTTTTAAATAAATTATCTTAAACTTTTATTTCTCTAATTATTTCTTGTCTTACTCCTAATATTAGAAAAAAAAACATTTCACAGCCTTTAATGAATTAATCGGTCAGAAGAGAGCAATAAAATGTCAATCGTAAAAATCATCAGTCATCATTCACAAATATCAGCTAAAACTCGAATACCAGCGATCAGGGTAATAAAAATCTTTTACTACAGTGGAACCTACCGTATGCGACCCTCTTCGTCAGCGACCACCTGTTGTTAACGAACGTTTTTCTATGCACGGACGACTTGCTGACGTTAACTGACCCTTAGTGAGCGACCACCTCCAGAACGCGACCATCGACTAACATCAATGTGTGAAAATCACTGATCAAGCGACCGCTTAAAAAATCCATTTTGGTCGTACACCGCGAACTTCTAAATTAACAGAAACTAAATGAGTAATCTATTTTATTTTGATTTGATCCAAGCCAGGAAAACTTCCTCATTGTTTTGTTATTGTAGTGTTGTATCAAACTATTATTTCTTGTTGAAATGTACATTGCCTGAGTTCACCTCACGGTCAAACATCGGCTGTTTTGTACAATATGTATTGCATTTGATATGTTCAAGGGATTTAGCGCATCCTCTGTACTGACTTGGATAAATTCAGGGATTGGAAAAAATCACAATTATGTCCCTTTCTCAAAGGTCTGTCTCTTTCGTTCCTTTATTTTTTTTGTGTATCTATCTACTTTATTTCTATCTGCGTATATCTATCTCTATCTCTCTGTTTCTCTACCCCCCACCCACGATCGCTGTCAGTTTTTGTATGTGTTTTTGTTTTTTCATGTATTATCGCAGGTTCTCTTTTGCTATCACTCACTTTTAAGTAGGTACCTCCGCAAAATTACTGAAAAAACAGCATAGTATGAAGGAAAAAGGCCCAAAACTAAATAAAAACAAAGTTTTCTCGGCAAAATGTTTATATTATCATTAAGAGGATAGATCAAAGAATGTTTTAATTATTTTAAAAAATTTTTATTTATTTCTAACACGTTGAAATTTTTGTAGAAAATCTGTTTTTTCTTACGTCATTGCGAGCCCTAAATTGCCGCAAACACGTTGAAATTTTTGTAGAAAGTCTGTTTTTTCTTACGTCATTGCGAGCCCTAAATTGCCGCAACATTAATAAGTAAAAAATTACGTAATATTGCACAATGCACTTTTTTGACAGTGAAAGACACATTAATTTGAAAATTCTCGCAAAAATCAAATAATGGTCGGATTTTGCTGTAAATTTCAAGACTTATTCCTAATTGACCGAAATCAATGTTGAAATAATTATTTTGTATAAAATATTGGTAAAAATATTATTTTTTTTTACATATGTTACCCCCACCACCACCACCACCACCACCAATTAATTTCCACAAAATTCAAATTTTGTCCACAATAAGCCTAATATAATTAAATTCAGGAGTCATTGGAGAATGCTAATCAACAGTTATTTTTTTCTCCAATAGAGCCCCCTTTTCTAAAAAATAGGTCCGAATTGCGAAAAATGCAATAACTATGCCAATTTTTATGTGGATAAACTTCTGATTGCTTTTATGAACCATATAAATTAAGCGTATCATAGTCTGAAAAGAAAAAAATTCAATGAACAATGAATTTTTACAAGAATTATTTTAATTTTTTTAAATTTTTTAATTATATATAAAAATTATATATAAAAAGTTTTAAAATTATTGTTAAATTTCTTCCTCAACGTGTTCGGCTAGGGTATGTAATTAATGCATGAAGACTACAATTACTAATCGAAAATTTAAAAGCTTAATACAAATAATTGAGCCAATGGATTTTTAAAATAATTAAAACATTTTAATTGTGTGCATTTTTACTGCCCGTATTTTTATTTGTACGGATAGCCGTACGTGATATTTATCAGTAAAAGGTCACGTGATTCAAGGGTTGTCTTCCCTTACATAAAAAATTACATTCGTATAATTTTGTCATCTTCGGCCTCCCTACTTTAGCCCCGTTTACAATTTCCGGTTGTCATTATGTCACTCGACACTTGAGATAGGCCGTGTAGATCCAATTACCTTATCTATTAAAATGTTATAGCGAATATTTCAGAGAGTAAGCAAGTACATGTGTATGAAAACAGATAAAGGTAAGTTTTAACTTAAAAAATTGACTTCAATAACGTGTCAGCGACGTATATTTTAGTTTTGCCAGATTTTAAAACAGGAATGTGGCTACTGTTTAAAAATCTGTCATCAATCAATAAAATGGCGGTACTTTAAATTTTTTTTTAATCTGAAAATTTTAGATTCCAATCAATATAATTTCGCTTTAAAATACGCCAGTGTATTTTGTTTACTGGAATTACTAAATTTAATCTCTTGACTTTCAATTAAAACTAATTTCAAACCTAAAATATAACTTATTTATTTTAAAAATTTCATTTTAAAATCAGGTATCGAAAATTTATACTGAAAAGTAGAGGTACCTACTTTTAAGAAAAAAACTGAAACAGTACAGGCATGAAAAGGAAAGCAATAACTGACTTTTTTTGAAGTCCACTTAATAAATATGTTTTGTGAATAAATAGTTTTAGTATCTTGTTGACCTTTGTAAATACGATTTTTAAAATTTTTAAATGAATTTAGGCTGAATAAATTTCTTTAAAATTAGGCCATTTCCTTATGTTTTCATTTATTTATTCCCAGATTACATGGTAAAATTCTAATATGTACATTCTGATCAGTGAAATATACGTTCCTGTCGTAAATAGGTCATGACTATGAGCCTTTAGTGAACGACCACCTGCTGTATGCGGCCAGTTTTTGATGGCAGTAGGGGTGGTCGCATGCGACAGGTTCCACTGAACTTTTAAAAGCAAAATAATAACGGTTAAACAATTTGGTAACAAAAGAAAAAACAAAAACAAAAATAAATCAACTTAGGTTTTTTGTTTGTTTGTTTGTTTGTTTGTTTATTTGCTTGTTTGTTTATTTGACATCTCTCTTAGTAGTAATTTCGTCAATGTGCTAACAGGCATTCGCATTCGGCCTAATGAACGGGTGATGGATACGAAATAAGAATAACATTCTTTTCTTCACAATTTGCAAACGCATAATGTCATTGGATAAAAAAATACTTAACACTCATAGGACAATTTACTAATCGTAGCCTGGCGACAATTTATTTATCGCTTTATTTTTACTAGGTAAATTTTGTGCACTTTTCTTGAAAGCAGGCTCCAGCCTTCTTTCTTAATTTTTCTCAAACTCGAAATCTGATTGGCTAATTCACTCCACAAAAATATATCTGCACGTGATGTAATTTTCCCGCCAACGTGATCTGATCCACTTCTGTTACTATAACCAAGACAATCCAGCGATGTTTCAGATCGGCCCAGAAGCAGACGGCCGTCTACATTTGCTATGTTGGTTGGTTGTTTTTGTTTTATGGCATATCAACCTCGGTTGGTCATTTATTGCCAACTAAATGTTTTTTTTTATTTATTTATTGCTGGTAATACCTTTTTCTTTCAACAATTTATTGTTGTTTTTATATAAGTTTTTGTGTCTAGTAATACATTTTTCTTTTCGAGTATCAAGATTCATTGGGAGTTGTTTTTAAGGGCAGGGTCCCCAAGTCCTACTCTGTTATTTAACCCATAACTGGAGGGAAGGGACGGATTAATACCTTTCCCAAGGGTACCGGTGCTTAAGTGAATGCAGGGTATTCAACCGGAATTCGAACTCGGCTCACCGATTTTTCTTTCCGAGCCGATATCCACTGCACCACAACGCACATCCGTCACTAAACGCTTACAGCACCTGGTAATCCCAAGCAGTCACCCATCTAAGTACTGATCAGGCTCAACGTTGCTTAACTTCGGTGATCGAGCGAGAACCGGTGTATTCAACGTGATATGGCTGTAAGCCTCACATTTGCTATGTAATGTAACAACAATCACCCACTTCTTTCGCCGTGTAGCGCTAACTTGAATGCTGATAAGAGAATCCACGTCAATACAAACTTCACTTATTTATTTCACCCAGTTTAAATCACGGCAAGTAAACCAGTCCGTTCCAGAGAGAAAGAAAGTAGAGACTACGCTTCACCGATGTCTATTTCACGCCAATACATTATTGGCTTGTAATGGCTACTGCAGATTGCCAAATCTCTTTCTATTGTTGAAGATAAGTACCTAAAAATACATCTTTTATATTGAGTTCCACATTCTTAATGTGAAAAATGAACTTTTTCAATTTGTTTCGATCATTTTGGAAACCTTGTTTTATATGGAATTCAACTTAATACTTTTGTGTGAACACGAATTTTGGAAATGTACTTAGTGCCTGATATTTTAATATGAACATTTTCTCTGTTTATCAACTCTACGTCTTTTAATGTTTGATTAACTTTTCCTGTGATAAGCTGCTGATAACTTCAAATGTTTAACTTTGAAAATAAATTCTTTATTTTGTTTCGTCTTGAATAACACGTGTATGTCCTCATTAATCTTATCTGTTTAAAGAATTTTTTTTTGGTGGGGGGTGCGCGTGCGCACGCGCAATTGCGTGAGTGCAACCTTTGAATTTATACCTATGAATAATGTTTAGAATATCGCATACAGTATTTCTTCTTGGTTAC
The DNA here is from genome assembly GCA_037127315.1 of Ascarosepion bandense. Lineage (NCBI taxonomy): Eukaryota > Metazoa > Mollusca > Cephalopoda > Sepiida > Sepiidae > Ascarosepion > Ascarosepion bandense. The sequence goes on along the minus strand of JBBBDQ010000150.1, from coordinate 2,556,806 downwards.
ATTATAAGAAATTTTCGCAATAAATGTTTCCAGTAAGTTCTGTGTTGTATATTAAAATGTAGTCGTTTATATTTATTTTATTTTATTTTTGTGTGTGTGTGTGTGTGGCGTTTTGTCTTCATCGGTGGCGTAGAGAATTTCTGCCTTGTTGTCGTCGGGAATGGTTGTTGTTTTTCGGTGGCTGTTGCTAGGATGCTGCTGTTGCTATTGTTGTTAGAAATTCTAAGTGATTGTTTTTTTCGTTTTCCTCTTCTTTTTCACTGTCGTTGTTTTCAAACAGATATGGAGATAGAAAATGTAAGTTATATTGAACAAGATATACAAACTGGAACACAGGTTAGTCAATTCAGGAATACTATTAGTCGAAATCAATATATACAGTCCTGCAGTGAAATAGTACGTCCGGGTGATGAGTCTATATCCAAACAACTCCAACTAACTCTACACCAAATTACTGACCAACTAAGCAACTGATTTACAACTCTACAACTACTTTACGGCTACAATATTTAGTTGGCCCTCCCACTAAGAGCAACATGTGACACAAGGTCAGTTATAAGTGGGTCTTCCGGGCCATATAGACCGGCCAAAAAATACCTGACTATCGTTACCCAGTCGTGATTCTACCCTTCGGCGGAACCACGACTGGGTTCGTGCTCTCTGCTCGAAAGTAAAGAGCGCTCTCCACCCAAAGGCAGAGGGCTGACAGTGACAAAGTAGCAGCTTTGCAACTACTTTACGGCTACTGTATTTACTAGCCTTCCCACGCAAGGCCGGATGTGGCACATGGTCATTTTATAGTGGGTATTCCTGGCCATATAGCCGGGCCAAAAAATGTCTGTCTATTTTTCCCCAGTCGTGCTTCTACCCTTCGGCGGAACTACGACTGGGTTTGTGCTCTCTGCTCGGAAGCAGAGAGCGCCCTCTACCCGAAGGCAGAGAGCTGACAGTGTTATAGAGCAGTCATCCTAAGACGGCTGCTTTACGGCTACTGCTGTTCTCTGTATAGGCAGGATTATATGTACACATCAGGCGAGTCCATTCTTAAGTACAAAAAAGGGCGATCCCACAACAGTTACTTACTCCGGTGATGTGTAATCGGTTTATTTTTACTATGATCTGTCGCAGCATACTACTCCTGTTCGTTTTAATTTTTAACAAACAGGCGACCTTGACATTGTATGCAAAAATCAGCAACAGCAACGTTTCCTGTTGCTGACTGCTGATCCCTTGTTATCAGCGGTATTCTCGGATGGTAAATCCCGAATAGCTAAGACCAGCTTTGTACCCAATTACCGCGGAAGCGGGGAGCTGGGCAATCTTTGACCAGTGGCCTGAGCGTTCGCGCTCAGTTTTCCCACGTTAAAAACTGACCTTGTGTCACATGTGTCTCAAGTGGGGGAGTAGGGTAAATCCCCACTAGCTAAGAAAAGGTTCGTACCCAGTTGCCGCATAGGCGGGGGGGGGGGGTAATCTTTGACCAGTAACGCGAGCGTTCGTGCTCTGAGTCCCCACTTAAAAAAATCCGACCTTGTGTCACATCTCGCCTCAGTGAGGTCGTGTAAATACCTCTACGTGGCCCGTCGGACAGGATAAAAATGTAGTATCTCTTCGCATATACTCTCCGCTTGCTCGCCGGCCACCTGAAAGCAATGACCAGCTAAGACTAGCTTTTGACCAGCTTTGACAAGCAATGACCAGTTAAGAATGTCTATGTCCAGTTATGAATAGCGTTGTACCCAGTTGCCGCGGAGGCGGGTACTGGGTAATCTTTGACCAGTAACCCAAGCGTTTGCGCCCGGGGTCACAACTTAAAAAAAAAAAATTCGACCTTGTGTCATATCTTACCTCAGTGGAGGAGGACTGGTAAATACCCTCTGCGGCCCGTCAGGCAAGATCAAAGTCCAGTATCCGTTCTCAAATACTCACATCCTGCCTTGTAACCAGTTGCTGCGTCAACAGTAGCTGGGTAATATTTAAACTTTGAACCGAGCGTCCGCGCTTGTGTTCCCCACTTTAAAAACTGACCTTGTGTCACAACTCACTCTTGTGGGGGAGTGGGTAAACATTCCACTCGCCAATTGGTCATGGGAGGACAGGTTTGGAAACAATAACCAGCTAAAACTAGTTTCTGACCAGCTTTGAGAAGCAACGACTAGCTATGACCAGCTAAGACTCGCTTTGTACCCAGTTAAGGCGTACTTGGGGGCAGGGTAATCTTTAACCAGTTACCCCAGCGTTTGCGCTCGAGGCCCCTTGTAAAAAATCCGACATTGTGTCACATCTTGCTTCAGTGGAGGAGGATGGGTAAATAATGCCTCTTTGGCCTGTCAGGCCAAATATCAAAGAGTAGTATCTGTTTTCAGATACTCACTGCTTGTTCGCCTGTCGGGAAACAATGACCAGCTAAGACTAGCTTTTGACCAACTTTGACAAGCATGACGAGCTAAGACCAGCTTTGTACCCAGTTACCCCATAAGCGTGGGCTGCGTAATCTTTGATCAATGTCCTGAGCGTACACACACGTTAAACACTGACCTTATGTCAGAACTCGCTCCAGTGGGAGGTGTAGAGTAAATATCAAGTGTAGTATCTGTTCTCAGTTACTCACTGCCTGTTAGCCGACCGGGAAACCGTGACCAGCTAAGACTAACTTTTGACAAGCATGACCAGCAAAGACCAGCTTTGTACCCAGTTACTGCATAAGCGGGGTCTGGGTAATCTTTGATCAACGGCCTGAGTGTACGCGCTCAGGTTCCCCACGTTAAAAACTGACCTTGTGTCACAACTCGCTCCAGTGGGGGAGTAGGGTAAATATCAAGTGTAGTATCTGTTTTAAGATACTTTCTGCTGGTCGGCCGCCTGCAGCACTTGCCACCTGGTGGCGGGTGGGCAGGTTTGGAAGCAATGACCGGATAAGACTATCTTTTAACAAGGAGTAGATAGACTAAACTATCGCCCGGTTTGACACTCCACCCACGTCTATTGAACAGATGTAGAGGCTCACCCCTTGTTCCCTGTTTAGGATGTGGTTTCCGGCTTTCTCTTTTCTCTTTTCCAATCCTTTCACTTTTCTTTTTATTATTATTATTATTATTATTATTATTATTATTTTTTCAATTGGAGTAGATAGACTAAACTATCGCTCCACCTACGTCTACTGAACAGGTGTAGAGGCTCATCCCTTGTTCCCTGTTTAGGATGTGATTCCCGGCTTTTTCCTTTCCAATCTTTCCACTCTTACGTAGCCCCCTGCACATCAGTGGCGTTACCGCCTTGCTCGGGGTGATAAGCATTGACCGGATAGGACTAGCTATGACCAGCTAAGACCAGCTTTACACCCAGTTACTGCGTAGGCGGGGGCTGGGTAGTCTTTGACCAGCAGCCTGAGCGTACGCACTTTTAAAAATCACCCTTGTGTCACAACCCTGTCCAGTGGGGAGTAGGATAAATACCGACTAGCTTTTTATCCAGTTACCGCTTAGGCGGGGGCTGGGTAATCTTTGACCAGTTATGCCAAGAGATAACTAAACCATTCCCCATCCCTCATTTAGTCCTTGTGGCACATTTGTATCTTAAGAATTTATGTAATAATTATTAGGATCAAAGTATAGTATCTGTTCTCAGATACCCACTTCCTGCTCGTCGACCGCCTGCAGCACTCGCCACTTGGTGGCAGGTGGACAGGTTTGGAAGCTATGACCAGCTAAGTCTAGCTTTGTACCCAGTGACCACGTAAGCGGGGGCCGAGTAATCTTTGACCAGTGGCCTGAGCGTACTGGCTCAGGTTCCCAACGTAAAAAACTGACTTTGTGTCGCAACTCGCTCCAGTGAGAGAGTACGGTAACTCAAATGTGTAGTATCTGTTCTCAGATAATCACTTCCTTTCCAAGCACTCGCCACCTAGTGGTGGTTGGGTGTGTTTGGAAGCAATGACCAACAAAGTCTAGCTTTTGATCAATTTTGACAAGCAATGACCAGCTAAGACTAGCTATGAGCAGCTAAAATTAGTTTTGTACCGTGTTACCGCGTAGGCGGGGGCTGGGTAATCTCATCTCGCCTCAGTGGGGGAGGATAGCTGAATATACTTTCCGCGGTCCGTAGAGTAGGATCAAAGTGTAGTATCTTCTCAATTACTAACTTTCCGCTCTTTGGCCACCTCCAGCTTGGCGTACGCTTCCTTTGTGATCCCGCTACTCGCTGTTGATTCCTGGATCGCATTACGTTTTAGTTAGCAGCTGGTCTCGTTTTAGGTTTGACTCTGCTTCGGAGGTGGAACGGTCTAGTCCGTTTGAGATCTCTTTTCCCATGGTCGATCCGGCAAAGGAGACAACGATTGTCCAAGTTGGATTGTGTGGCTTTCGCACGTACTATCTTACAGCGATCCCGTTTAACCGCGGTCGAATTCTGTAAAGGAAGCAATACACGAGCCAGACACGATCACAGTGCACACCTTCCTGGGTATGTACACGTGCTAGTCCGTAAGCGAACCTGTCCTCCTCGGACTACGTTCAGTTGCATAACTTCCTGCTTGCGCCATTTCTGCTGGCTGACGACTTTCCAGCCTGTGTCGATCCTGCCAGACGCTGACGACTTTTTTACCAGACGCTGTTGACGCTCGTGCTGAGCAGCGATGACTCCCTTCTTGCGCCGTTCTTGCTGACCACAATAACTTTCCCACCTTAGCCGTCAACGTTCCAGCCTGTGTCGACCCTGCTAGACGCTGACGACTTTCCAGCCTTTGCCTTTCATATCTACACTGACGACGTTCCTGACGACGTTCCTGACGACGACATTATTGCCTGTGCCATTCATGCCACACACCGACGACGTTTCTCATGACATTCTAGCCTAAGCCGTTCCCGCCAGACGCTCGTTTCTGCCTGTGTCTTTCATGCTAGTCGCTGACGATGTTTCTCGACGACCGACGACAACGTTCCAGCCTGTTTCGACCCTACCAGGCGCTGATGACTTTTCAGCCTGTGCCTTTCATACCAGACGCTGACGACGTCCCCGCCAACCGTTGACGTTCCATCCTGAGATGATCCTGCCAACAGCTGCCAACGTTCTAGTCTTATTCCGATTTTTCATAGCGTTTGCTCACTGATTTTTTCACAAAAAATTGATATTAAAATTCAACATCTTCACTTCCATCTCCTCATTGTCTTTGCTGTCTTCATCCATACAAAAATTTGTGGGGTCGATTCGCTCACCTAATAACGGTTCTGCAACAGATCTTATGACATGCTTCAAACGTGTACACTATCATATAATAATTCTGCTTCCTAATAATAATTCCTTCCTTAGTTACTTAGTTCGTCCGTCCGTTACGCCACACTCTCTACAAGAGCTTTTCCTTCCCCTCTATCTTTTTACTCTCCTCGGCCTTTCTCTCACCTTTACCAAACGGAAAGGTAGTAAAGAGTGACAGAGTAGGAGGAGAGAGCCTATAGCATTACCGTGTCAGTAGCAGCTTAAGCTGGTGGTTGTAACAGTAATTGTGTGTGTGTATATGTGCGTGTACTGTACAATATAGTAAAAAAGGTAGGTTTGTTGTCGTATCCCGCGACCTAATAACGACATTTCTGGCCTTTACACCCTTGGCCATTACTCAGTTGGTCTTTTCTGTTTACAGTGGTCACAGGAGCCATGATTTTTCAGTAATAAAAAAAATTCTCTTTCAAAATCTCTCATAAAATAGCGTACAGTAATGCCGCCTAATATAAGATTACAGTAAAGTAGCTTCTATGGGCATTACTTTTATAGATATTTCAATAAAATTACACTCTGTGTTATCATTATTTTATTATCCAGTATTTGAAGACGTTACTATCATTTGTAGTATGACAAAGTAAAATTATCATTCCGTGGAAATTCCACGGGTTCCGCTATTTTACATTATTCGGACTATTGGCCTCATATTTGCTACCATTTGTACGGCTGTTGTACGCTCCGGTCTTCAGGTGGTAGGAATTTCGAACCGAACCCTTTATTACGATCACTGGGGTATATCATTCTCAGTCCTTGTGTGAAGCCTCTTTTGGTAGTCATGAGTTATCTCCCTCTAACCAAACTCTATAAGTTACTTGTTCACTAGTGCTGTAACCTGGTATTAAACACACATGTCTTTGGGTCAAGTCACTGGAACTAACTAACGTCTATCTCCACTGGGCCATGTGTCGTGCAAATGGCAACAAAGATGTCGACAATAGTCCGAATAATCTAAATAGCGTAAATATATGACAAATTCGGACGTGTGTCTCACAAATTCTTGTATATCTATGTTGTGCCAGTTGCGCCATTCTTCGAATCTGTTTTTTTTTCTATCTGAAAATTGTTTTTCTCTTTTTTTTTGTTCCGATATGAGTGTTACTTTAGTCTCGATGTTGATGACTGTAGCTGCCGCCATCGTGAGCGACGGAGTGAATGTATTGCCATGACAACAAGAGGCTGATAGGTGCCGCTTTTCCTGACAAAAAAAAAGCAAAACTTTTTTTTATTTATGCAAATTTTGTTTATGCTCCTTCCCTACAATTTGGCTATTAAGTTAAACAAATCATCTGTTTGTATTAAATTGTCGCAATGCATCACGTGGCCTTTAGCCCAGAATTAGTGAGAGACAAAAAAAGGACTCAGAGAAAAGCAACATGTGCGATAGATGACGGACATTGTGCTCCCGTCAAGAGTTTAAAACCTGCAACTGACCTTCCAGTTGAACACGGTATTTAAGTTACTTTAAGTATTGTTAATTTGTTACATATGTAAATAAGGGATTTATATTCATTTCTTTCACGTTTCCTCATATTTTATTCAAAATCTATTATTTTCCTCAAAGCTGTCAGTAACCGTCTTTGTTGTCTGTTTTGTTTTATGTAGTTTTCACGGTGTTACGAAACTCCTGAATAAAGCCATGAAAACATCAGTATGAAACGTGGACCTTTACTTTGTTGACCAGTGTAGTTACAATGAGCATCGCTGCCGCTTGTTTGGATGATATTGCTTAAGCTAGGCATATTTTTAAAAATATTCATCCACGTAGATTTATGTATTTCTTTCTTTCTTTTTTATTTCTATTTTTTTTTTTTTTTTTTTTGGCACTTCATTATTACGTCTCCCCTGTCTGTGCTGTTGCACTTTAGCATCATTTTATTTTTATAAATTTGTATTTTTTCCCTCGTAGTGCGCATTTCTTCTTCTAAGTAGGTATCTTTATTGCTGTCTGTTGTGGATCCCGGGAATGGGAACCGCACAAAATAAAGGAACAACGAACAGAATTTGACATAGAAAAATAAGTATATTAAACGTAAAGAATACACACTTGAACGCAGGTTAGTAATCCAGGAATACAGTTAGTCAGTCAGTTAAGTGTCATACGTAAAACACGCTTGGGCGATCATGTCTCGAAAGAGACTTGACTGACTGGGCAGAAGATTATCCCGCAGTAGGTTGCCATTGCTTTCTGCAGTAGACTGGTTGCCGGCCAAGGTTATAGAACCCAATCTGTCCTGTTATTTAACCCATAACTGGAAGGAAGAGATGGATAAATACCTTTCCCAAGGGCATTTGCGCGTAAGTGAATGCAAGGAATTCAACTGGAATTCGAACTCGGCTCCCCGATTTCTCGTTCCGAGCCGATATCCACTGCACCAGAACGCACATCCAGTTAGTAAGACGGATATATACAATGTCTTTGAAGTAAGGTCGTAGTAGAATTAGTATATCCACGGCGGAAGCTGTCGGGTGCTATATAATAATATTCTGCTGAATGGAGCTCAGAGCTACTATGAATTACTGACGCTGTATCTCTCGTTATTGCACGATGTCTCGCGGATCTCTCGATGTCTCACGTTATCTGACGTCTTGCTTCTATGCAGGAGGTATATGTATACTCTAGACGTGTCTATTATCCCGGAAAAAGGGGATACCACACAACATTTTCTATGCTGTTGTCTATTTCTGTCTCCTTCATTTGTCTAAGCATTACGTTTTGGCCATTTGTTGTAATGTTTTCTGTTGCTATGACGTATTTCGAATCTTGATTTTCTTTCAAATGCTGTGCTAGTCCCCATGGGTTATATATTTTTTGGCATTTGATTGTATATCCTGCTGGACCTCTAGCTCCCATGAGTTGTTTCATCATGTTGGCTAGTCCCACATGTCATGATTTTAACAAAGGGGCAACCTTAACCTCGACTTTTCCTTTCCAGCAAAAACTAGCAGCCAGGAGATGTTGTTAGCAGCTAAACTTTACAGAATCAGCGTCACTTTCACCGTAAACATTGGCCCGGGGAGTATGATCAAAGTGTAGTATCTGTTCTCAGGTACTCACTTCCTGCTCACCGACCGAAGCAATGACCATGTAAGTCTAGCTTTTGACAAGCTATGACCCGCTTTGTACCCAGTTACCGCATAAGCGGGGGCTGGGTAACCTTTCCCCACATTAAAAACTGACCTTGTGTCACAACTCGCTCCAGTGGGGGAGTAAGGTAAATATCAAGTGTAGTATCTGTTCTCAGATACTCATTTCCTGCTCGCCGGACTGGAAGCAATGACAAGCTAAGACTAGCTTTTGACAAGCTATGGCCAGCTAAGACCAGCTTTGTACCCAGTTACCGCATAAACGGGGGCTGGGTAATCTTTGACCAATAGTTTGAGAGTACGCGCTCAGGTTCCCCACGTTAAAAACTGGCCTTGTGTCACAACTCGCTCCAGTGGTGGAGTAGGGTAAATATCAAGTGTAGTATCTGTGCATTAGGTGTACACTACTTAAATATTCACTTTCCACCCTCTAGCCACCTCTAAGCGTACTCTTTGTTTGCGATCCCGCTACCTGTGGTTGATTTCTGCAGCGATTAATTTTTAGTTAACAGCTAGCCCCTCTTTAGGTTTGACTCTGAGGTGGCAAAAAGAGTTGGTTGGATCCAGTCACTTGACCCAAAGAATTGTGAGTTCAATATCTGGCTACAGCTGAGGTGAACAAAAAACTTAGAGAGGTGAATTAACTGGTGATAACTAAGACATCCGGAAGTGTCATGACTCGTGGAACGAGAACAATCTACCCCGTTGATTGAAATAAAGGCTTCGGTTCAAAATTCCAGTTACTTGAAGAAGGTCGGAGCGTACAACGGCCGAAACGTCGTGAATATGACAATAAAAATGAGGATTACAGTACTAACAATCTAAAATAAATACAATGTGATATTTACCTTTTAGAAGCATTTAAACAGTTGTAGGGGTGCTCACTTTCTCATACAACCTTATAGTAAATCGATCCTCCATTTTATAACCACTCGCGTTGGGTCGCTTTGGGGTTTTTTTTTTTTGACGAGTTTTTGCTCTTGTTTTTGTCTTTTTCAAGTTTTCTTCAGTTCTTACGATGACATCTTCCTCAGAAACTTTAAGAATGGCTTTATTCAAATATTTCGCAAAGGATTCATTTGTTGAATATGCGCAAGCAAAAAATTTAATTGCATAAGAATAAGATCGATTTACTATTATACTATATAAGGTTGTATGAAAAAAACTGAGCCCCCCCCACCCCCGCCAATTGTTTAAATGTTGAAATTTTCACAAAATTTTGTTTTTATCAGTCGGAAAGTTTAGGGTTTAATCGATAAGATTGCACTGAAAAAAGTGAAAAAAAATTGATAATCAACAAATTTACAGATGGTGGTAATGTCGTACCGGCGAGTGGTTCCAAAATGGAGGATCGATTTATAACGTTGTATGAAAAACTGAGCCCCCACTAAAATTGTTTAAATATTGAAATTTTTCCAAATTTTTTTGACAGTCGTAAAGTTTAGGGTGTAATTGATAAGATTGCACTAAAAAAAAAAAAAAAAATTGAAAAACAACAAATTTAAGGTGGTGATAGTCTCCTTCAGGTCCGCCGAAATCTTTTTTATTCAGAAACTGATAAAAAGTCATAAAATTATCAAAATATGTAAAACCATCTACAATGCAATATTTTTATTTAGCATTTTATAAATAAAGATAAAAACATGTATTTTATTCATAGTTTTTTTGTAAAAACATCAATGCACCATAAAACAAGAAAATTTGAATTAACAAGTATTATCTATTTTGAAAACATAAACATTGCTGAGGGAGTCCAAAGTGTATTCAGCAATAGCGGTGTCAAGGCAATAACCATCCTTTTTATACACCATTCTTTGTGGGCATGATAGTTAAACATTGCCAATTTTGTTTTACAGCATATAAGTTTAGGCAATGTTTAACTTTAATGCTCATAAAAATCGGTGTAATGATAATGAGTTCAGTTATTTTCATGACACTCACAGTGTACACTTTCAACAACCTTGGCAAGGTTTTTTATTTTAAAAAGTGATGGATAGAATTTTAATAAAACCCATATTTATGAAAGTGGATTACATTTTCTTTAATCTTAAGAATTGACAACAAAGATATTATGCACTATTTACTTATTAGATATTGGACATAAAAATTGTTTTCATTATTAAAATGATCATATGAATGATATACTGCGTTGTTGTTGGTTTAAACTTTAAATCAAATTTATCAAAAATATGTAAACTTTAAAGTTTACATATTTTGATAAATTTTGTAATCTATATTACCAATTTTTGAATAAAAAGTCTATTTTCAAATTTCTTGCTTTAGAATGGTAAATAATGTTTTTTCAAAGATAAATATCACACTTTTGCTTGGGTTCACATACATTTTTATTTTATATGCTTGCAAATAAACATTGTCGAGGGAGCCAACAGTGTATAAATGGCGTCAAACCGTTCTTTTGACAAACTATATTTTACGAGCTTGAAAGTTAAACATTGCCAGTTTAATTACAATGATTATAAAACTTTTCTTTTAAAACCATGGGTTGAAAACATTTTTAATGAAGGTTACGTTTGAAAAAAATATTGAATTTAATTTAATTTGGTGAATAATTGTACAATGTACAATTATCTTTGGTAAATTTTTCATTTGTTCCCCGAAGGCCTTTACCCCTTCAAATCTTTCCAAAACATCCTTATTTTCATGCAAATATGCTGAACTCAAATCAATAATTGTTTATTGAAGAAACCTATCTTTTTTCATGTTAACAACCAGAAAAAATCGGACTATATTTCACCCCTTACCACCGTTCTCATATCTGATTCACCGCTGAATGACTTTAGGCGTAGGATGCTTATTTCGGCCTATTTACTTCCTTTTTGAAATTACTACGCGATTTGTTTTGTTTCGGAACTCAATTTCCGCTGAAATCGTCAAACTACGCAGTGAATAACATTTTTCAAACGTGGTTACGGGGTGAGATAAACAGCGACAAGAAGTTCGATTTTTTTCTGGTCATTAATATAAAAAAAGGTAGGTTTCTTCAATAAACATTTATCGATTTGAGTTCAGCATATACATTTGCTCGGAAATAAGAATGTTTTGGAAAGATTTGAAGGTGTAAAGGCCTTCGGGGAACAAATAAAAAAAATTCCTTATCTTTTACATGTTGAAAAATTCACAAAACGCAATCAAAATTAAATAAAATTTGAAATATAATTGTTAAAACAAAATCGACAATCAAAAGTCACCCCCCTCCCCAAATAAAAAAATATTGCCAAAAACATGAAATGAATGCGGGAAAAGATTTTAACAAAAATAATATTTGAATAAAAATAAAATTAGTAAAATAATTGAAAAATAAACTTTTTTTTTAATATGTCAATTCTACAAATTACATTAATAAACATTTAAAATTATTTTTCATTTTCTAAACCAAGAAAATGCTCTTCATTTGGACTTTGGACTGGAGCAAAAAAATGATTTGGTGTTTGGTATTTTCTTTTTTACGTGAACAAAAAAGAATATTCCTGATTAAAATTGGATAGAAGAAAAAAATAGATGCACGAAAACTGAAATTAAACTAATTTTTTTTACAAAAAAGAAAAAATGAAATTTTAATTTAAAAAACGTTTTTGAACTTTTGAATGAAATATTAATTGAGTGGGGACAAGTAATTGGTTGTCACCGGCGGTATTTGTCCCTCTTCAAAATGCCAATTAGACAAGAGGCATTAATACACCTTTTACAACACGTGAACATGTTGACCAGACTCGATTTTCCTTCGCTAAAGTAACTTCACTTAGAAAGCGCCAACAATTTTTTATAATAAGTGATCGCAAGAGTTACTACAGAAATGAGGAAGAGAAAGAAAAAAATAAAATAAATAAGTGAGTCATTTTAAAATTCTTACCGCCACTTCTTTTTTTCTTTTCTCAAACGTTTGCGATTTTTCTTTCTTTGTGACATTGGCATTTTCAACGACGTTCCTCGTTTTCTTTTGTATTTTTTTCTGGCATAATTTCTTAAATATTTTTGGCTTTTTTTTTTTGTTGTTGTTTAACGGTTATATTTCGAATTTTATTTAATTACTAATTACTAAAAAAATGAAATCACAAAAAGAATGATTATAGAAAAATGTTTGACTTTTTATACCGCCAATTTTCTCATTATTTTGTTGTTTTTTTCTCTACTTTGCATGTTTCTCTTCCTGTTGTTTTTTTTTTTTTATTCATATTTCGGTAAAACTAATCACGTGCATCTACTTTAAATTTTCATCGAAGTTGAATAATTTCTCGAATACTGCAGCCTTTAAGCATCATAAACTTTGAAGTATTTTTTACGCTAATAAATGAAATTAAAACTATCTTTTCCACGCCATCTTATTCACTGATCACTGTCTACGGTCACAATTTGATAAAATAATCGGAAAATAAAAAGCCTTTTACGTTTTGTCTTTTCTTTTTCATATAAGAAAGTTGTCTACATTTAGAAACGTTTGTAATAAATAATTTGTTAAAAAAATGATAGATAACTTCACGGAATTTGATTTCTATTTAAAATATCATCCAAAACAAATCTAGCCCTAGAAGGAATCCCTTAAAAAAAGTGTCACTGTACAGAACACAGTTTGATTTTCATTAAAATAAATTCTATCACGTTCCCATTTGTATTCACGTCGATCTAATAAATTTTTGGCTTTTATTTATCTATTAATTTTTATTTTTGCTGTTTTGGAAATTGTCAATATCAGTTTTCATTTCAAGGTCAAGTAACTATAAGAAAAAATGTTAGCAGATTGCTCTGAAACTGAACAATTAATTAATTCCTTAAAATAGTATTTATTTTTCTCAGTCACGGTGATACCGTGATAGTGTTGCCAAAAATAATGTCAAAGGCTTTTCTTTCAATGCTTGTTGAAACTAAATGTCTAATAGACTCTCTAATCTTTATTTGTCCAAACAAAACTAGTTGCCTTTTTCCCCTATCTTCTTCGATCTCTTTCGACCCTTTACCCTTTAAAATTATTTTCTATGGGGGCGAGTACCCTGTTGTTTGTTTTTTTTCCTCTTTCAAGGTAAAAATAAAATAGCCATTTTTTCCCAGATTTGCTATCTTTTCACTTCAGTCACTTTTCCGTTTTCTAAAGGAGAAAAAAAAAGTAAGGGAAAAAAGGAGTACGTCTTTTTGTTCCTGTCCTAAAATTTTAGTTAGCTTCATGACTGTAAAAAAAATTGTAAAAACAATTTTCAGTAAGTGACGCTCATTAATTAATGATTCATCATCAAAACTAAAAGTAAAATGGATGCGGCTTTTTTTTTCTGCTCCCGAATGAAGTGAAAGAAAAATCGTTTTCGTTTTTCTAAAACAAAAAGAACCTGGAAATTATTATCCTCAAACGAAATTTTCAAGACTTGATTCAATTCATTAACGGAATCACACTAAAAAACTATTTTAGAAAGCTTTCTGTAAATATTTTGTTTGGTATATACGCCTCTTTTGTCTTTTCTTTACTTTCTTTCTTTTTCTGTTGCATAACATATCGCTCGGCTATCATGAGTCAAAAAATGGTATTTTCATTTTGTTTTACTTTTAAAAGCAAACCTTACTTTTACAAAAAATCATTAAAATTAACTGATTGGCTTTGGAACAGATCTCTAGGACAAATACCAGATTTTGAGAGATTTTTTTTTTAATTTACAATTTTCGTTTTAATAGCATGAGGAATAATAAATGTGCCAATATTTTGCAAATGCGTAAGTTTTTAATTTTTAAGTATCTCCACTCATTTTCGATAACTTTTAAATTGAATTTTTTTAAAAAAAGGAAGTTTCCTTACAAACTTTTTTAGTTTTAATTCAAAGCTAAATGATTTAATTTTACTATTTCCAGTAAGCAAAATACGCGGGTGTTGCTGTTATTTCAAACAGAAACATTTTTAGAATCTAAATTTTTTAATGTGTTTTTTTTTTTTTTTTTTTTTTTTTTTTAAATCTTTCAATTTTTAAGCGATCGACACATTTGTAAACAAAAGTTAATTCTTGGTTTTAAAAAATTTGCAAAAATATCTGTGACAGATTATTTTTGAAAACTTAGCAAATAAAATTTAATGTTAATCTGATTTACACAGTATTACTTAAACTTATTTATAACATGAAATTTAGCTATTCTTAAACACAGTTCAACTTTCTGACCTTTCCACCGTGTGATGCGAGAGGTTTATGGCAATCACAAGTGACATTGTACAAATGTTTTTCTTTTGGAGAGAAGATACCCTAAAACACAAGACCTTTGAATGTACACATTGAAATTACCATGCAAAAAAAAAAAACTTTTTAAAAATACGAAGGCACAATGATTTGTATTGAACTTTTCAATCTTCACTTTCAGTTTAACCACAACAAATCTTTGAAGTATTTTAAAGATATTTTTGAAACTTTATAAATTATTAAAATTAAAAAAAAAAAAAACAATTTTTAAAATTTCATTATTAGTCTGAAAAAAAGATTTTTTTTCAATTATGTCCTTAATATATTATTTATTAAAGCAATTAAAAGTTTACCTAATTAAATAATATCATTTATTGCATTTTTTTATTTTACTATTGTGAGCAGATTTTTGGAAATCAAGGCAAAATGTTTAAAAAAAAAATAGATGATTTACATTCCTTAATGAGTCCTTTTTTTTTTTTTTTTTTTTTTTTTTTTTTTTAAATCATATCACCCTGAGCAAGGTGGTAACGCCACTGAAGCGCAGGGGGCTACGTAGGAGTGAAAAGATTGGAAAAGAGAAAGCGGGAAACCACATCCTAAACAAGGGATGAGTCTCTTCACCTGTTCAATAGACGTGGGTGGAGTGTGAACCGGGCGATAGTTTAGTCTAAACTAATAAAACTAATTTTACCAACAAAATTTAAATTCTTAATTTCTTGAATTTGCGTTGAGAGGGCATAACAGATGTAAAAATAAAAAATATTTTTACCAAGATTTTTTGAAAATAATAATTTCATTTGTGAATATGTCCTAAAAGTTTCATTAAAATCTGACAATTATTTGATTTTTTGCAAGAATTTCCAAATTGTTGTTTTTGTCGCCATAAAAAAAAAAAAAACGAGTTATGTCATATTACATTTTCCTTTGTAAACTCTCATAATGATTTGGTTACCTGCTAACTAAAATCAAACAAGATTTCGAACATGTTCAAAGGGATTAAAAATACTGATGGAAAAAGTATGTTTTAAGTTTTGGCCATTTTTTTATTCATACTATGCTGATTTTAACATAAGATACACAGATGACAGTATTGATCACAGACACATAAAGAAAACTACAAAACCACCTCCAGAATATAGTGAAGGAAAGCAAGAAGAAAGAACTAATTGAGCAGGTAGAGAAATTTAAATACCTGTAAAGTGTTCTAACAGAAGATGGAAAATGCAACACTGAGATCCGAAGGTGACTTGGTATGGCCAAGGATGCAACTTGGAAGCTGTGTAAGAGTATTGAGAGACAGGAAAATTTTTTTGGATACAAAAAAAAGAATACTTAACTGCTACATGGTATTGATCTTTCTATATGACAGCAAAGGCTGGACAATCTCAAAGACTCAAAGCAACAGAAAAGTAGTTCTACAGAAGGATACCAGAGACTAAATGTGAAAATAACGTTTTAGAGAGAATATAAACAAAAAGGAAATTTATATTTAACATCAGGAAGAGACAGCTGAAGTTTCCGGGACATGTAATGAGAAAGGATTACTTGGAGAATTTGATACTCGCAGGGTGGATAGAAGAAAAGAGACTGGAAAACAATGCGTAACATACTTGATGGGTTTAAGCAAATGGATGTCAGAGCAGGGTGTAGGAGAAACACCATGACAAAAGATATTAAGAGCTACAAGGATAGGAAGATGTAGAGGTCCATGATTGCCTAAAATGGTACATAAACTATAATTATTGTTCTATGGAAACTTTATCTGTTAAAATGTAATTTAAGAAAGTGACAGATGAATGCTTTTTTTTATATAATTTTTTAAGTACATAATAATCTTGCAAATGTTAGAAATATCTAAACTTATTTATAAATGGAACTTTGTCTGTGTGTGTGTCTGTTACCTATAGACTCCGAAACGGCTGAACCAATTTTCTTGAAAATTTACACAGTTGTACTATAAGTGTCTGCGAGTGTTCTTAGTTAGGTTTTGTGTTAAGGTACCCCCGATGAAAATCGAAAAAATCGGGTTATAGAAGGAGTGGTCCGATTTTAATTAAATTTGATACACTCATTATATAATAAAGGCAAGATGTTTGTGTGTGTGTCTATGTCTGTATTTTTTTTCAGCCCTTTTATTTTAGTTTTTGCTTCGGGTTTGGCTCTAAGTAGGTATAATTGTAGTTCTTAGTCTCAGCCATGATGCCATTTACTCAGAGGACTTATTTAGTCTTCAAAATTCAATTTACGACGAAAAGAACTTATTTGATATCGATCAAATATCGATTTGAATCAAAATTCGACTTACATCCATTGATTTTTCTTTCAGTCTACGGTTTCGCTTTAACTGGAAACAACTATTGCTTTTTAGTCTTTCATGCCAACGTCCAAAGAGTCTGAGCTCCAGGACCATGGATTAGTTTTAAAGCTTTCATTGCACCTGAGCAATGCTGGGCTATACTGCTAGTTCTCCATATTCTAATTTTGGGAATGTTGACTTTAAATTTACTTTATGCATTGATCTCATTTACTGCTAATGCTGTGCATAGTCATCCATATTTTTAAAATGTTCATGTTTTATACATATACAAAAAAAAATTTTGACTTTAAATTTTGATTTGTATTAAGCTTTTCTATTTTCTCTTAGTAAATATTGTCTTCACTTAAAAACTTAACCAAACATGAACAAAGTTTTGAAGAATTTTTTTAAAGATTTAAAATTTTATAAATCATGCTTTAAAAATGAAAGCAATTCTTGTAAAAATTCATTATCCTTTGAAAAAAAATGATATATGTGAAAATTAAAACGGACACGTTATTCCATGGTTAAGCAGAAGTATAGGCCTAATTCAGGTGAACCTTCATCAGTTTCCGTCTTTATTGTACAGAATGTTAACATCTAACACAGTTTATCCCACAAGTCTGGAAGACCGATTGTCTCCTGATGAACCTGAGAGGGGCCGCCAGGTGGGGAGGAGAAGAAGAAGAGAAGGCCACAAGGGACATTCTGGAGTATATTCTCTTAGAGACCAGTCACACATGGCATTTGGTCAAATAAATATCCTATTTATTATACTAAAAAAAAAAGATTCACTCATTGTAGAAACTTAGGTCGCATAATAACTTGTTTACAAATTGAATATATATATATATATATATATATATATATATATATACATACACACACACTCTCTTGATAATATCTTGTCTGTCAGTTTTCAATGATGTATGATAGCTGTGTCAGTAATGTTCATTAAAGATTTGTCTTTACCCTTTTCCTATTGATTACAGCTTTGTGCTCTAGACTTGAAACAAACATTTACCTGCAAATTGAAGTGTGTCCTTGTGTCAGTCATTTCATGGCTCAATGTCTCTGTTCCTTTTGAAATGGAGGAGGACAACTCTTTAATGACTTCTTCCTTTGTGACCAATTATTTTTTTATTTTTCTCTCTCAAGCTGATATATTGATCTTATTTCTTTTTCTTCTTAGGATCTCGACTTGAAAAATTTGATGCCCCAGAAATGGATGAGTGAGAAACGAAAATATTCGGGGGTTAGAATTGATCCAGGTGCAGTCGAAGATATTTTAAATAACTAAGGGCCTGGTGGCTGCTCTTTAATTTGCAACATTACAAAATTCTGATCCTACTTTCCAAAATAAAAATGCACAGTACCATGTCATCTGAAGATGGCCAGAAAATCAACCAAGGAAAACCACACTCATAAGAATGAACTTTTTTGTCACCACCATCCAAGACATGCTTGGGTATTTTCCCAGGGACCACAAACAAGCCCATTAAGAAAAGAGTATGGTCTTTAAAACAGTAAAAAATGATTTTTTTTGTCCAGCAAGAAGAAATCCCTATTGAGGTGGTCAAATGGAAGATAGTGAGCCAAGGCATGAAAAAAAAAAACTGCTCCTCAAACCATTTTTTTCTCTCTCTCGTTATCATTGGCTCAGATGTATTTATTTTTTAAAGCTTCATAGTGAATCAGAACTTTTTGTTATAATATATTCACTACACTAGTCAAGGATTGGTTTGATGTCTATCCTTACCATGACATTGTTCGCATGACTGGCCCAAAATTTGATAATGAGAAAGGTTTAGTATTTGAAATATGGAAATATCTATCGCAACCTTTATTAGGACAAGAAAAGTCCTTGTGCAAACTTTTTCCACTTATGACAAATTACGCACAAATATAAGAGACTTTTCTGAAATTGGGTTTGCATGGCCATATTTCTCCTCTGGGTGCATGAAACATGATCACTTCCATTTCGGTCTGGAGCTGCTGATCCTCTCTCTTGGCCAAATGGTGAGGTCCTGGAATTGGCATCCACTTCTTGTCTGAAAATCTCTTTGATGCTTTCAGGCTCAGTTTTACTAAGCTAACCTTTTTTTTTTTTTGTTTTTTTGTTTTTGTTCGTTTAGAGCAACGTGAAACACAGTGTGTCACAATTCATCACCCATGCATCAAAAGATTTCTGCCTGGGATGTAAAGACAAGTTTTATTTGTTCTTGATATCAGTCTGGAATTTATACCCTCTTAATTTTTGTTAATTCCACTCCTACCCCCCCCCCCCTCACTCCTCGTTTTTTTTTTAAGTCTTACACACAAAAATGGTCATGTCAAAGGCCAGCTGGTGATTTTCATTTTGTAGTCAGACTGTTAAGATGCGACTTGAGTATTTCAGCCCATCTGTTTCCTCTGATCCCCTTGAAGGATTGATTCTCATGAACAGAGATAATGGCTAAAAAAAAACATAGAATGTGGGTTGAGTTTTCATCAAAAGAAAACCATCAATTGATGTAATCCCAAATGAATGAAGATCTTGTGTAGAGAGAAAATGTCACATTGTCAAGGAAGGAGAATTTCAGGGTCAGGAAAAGACCCACTTTAGCCTTATATTCTCCTGACCCTTTTTTTCTCTCTCCCTGCCTTTTCACTTTATAGTTGGTGCAAGCCACTTTTTTTTCTTCCTTCTTTCCTTGGCTTTATTGACCTGCTGTGAGAAAATAATTAGTTTTATTTACATTTTAATGGGGAGAATCCTGAATTACGCATTTGCTGTGAATTCTTTCAGTTGTATTTTTATAGCAACCACTGTTGCCAACGGCTTACTGTAGACTTTTACATATTGCTGATTCATCCAATGACCTGTTAGTCACATCCAACTGGTCTTAAATGTGAGTAAAAGTTTTTCTTATATATATATATATATACACGCACATTTTCATTCTTCTAGTTGGTTTATTTCTTTGCACATAATGGATTTTGTTTGAGCAATGATTTTGAAGGAATGTTTAGTTATTTAAATAATTTTGTTTTGATTCCTGTTCTTTTAATGTCCTCACTCTTTAATAATGTTTTTTTTTCTTTTCTCACACTGAGTAATCTCTTGCATCTTAGTTGCTTTATTGCCTTATTTGTGGTGAAGTGATTTTTAAAAAGTCATGGAAGAAACAAGTAAGGATTGAAAACTACTAATTTGAAACACTGTTTTAGTAAGCATCACTCTCAAGTTACTAAATAACTTGCATACATATATATATATATATATATATATATATATATATATATATACCAATTCAAGTACAATGCCACATTGGGGCGTAACATCACTACATTAGCAGCTAAGGTTGTTAATTGCTCTCTGCTTCTAAAGAGCTTCATATTGACTTAAATTGCCCAAGGGATTGAACTCTTTATGAACAAACAAATCTCCAAGGGATGCGTGGGGGTGGTGCAGTGGATAACGGCTTGAAATGAGAAATCAGGGAGCCAAGTTCGAATTCCCTGCGTTCACTTAATCGCATATACCCTTGGGAAAAGTATTAATCTGTTTCTTCCCTCCAGTTATGGGTTAAATAACAGTACAGATTGGGTTCTATAGCCTTGGCTGGCAACCAGTCTACCGCTGAAAATAATGGCAACCCTACTGTGGGATAATCTTCTGCCCAGTCAGTCATGTCTCTCTTGAGATATGATCGCCCAAAGTGTGTATCATATATGGCACTCGACTGACTGAATCTCCAAGAAAAACAAAAATTGTGAGTTATTTACTTGGCTTAGTTTGCCACAAGGCTAAGTGTAGAACACTTGAAATTGGGTTCACCATGACAACAATTGTCTGGAATTTGCTAATCATTACACTGTTGGGAAGTCGGGTATATAATAAAAAAAAAAAAAAGTTTGTCTACCTACTTCCCTCCAGATTCAGTAAAGGGTTTAAAGATATTTGAGAAAAATGAATTTAGTAAAAGCTGCAGTTTAAATATACAGAATATTATATGAATTTCTTATTGCTTTCATTCTTTGTTTGGCTGTGGACTTGCAGACATTTTCCTTGTGTTACTCTCTAATAACCTTTCAGCTTAGTAATGATTCCACTGCAGGAAGTGCTAATCTGAAAAAAGTTCCTGGTTCAATTCACTTGTTAAAGTTAGTGTTTCAGTGGCTGAACATCAGATGCTTTTCTTTTTCTCATAATCTGTTGGGAACTGTATGGCGCTTAGGCTAAAAAAAAAAGTGTTTTTTTTTTTTATGACCAACCATATTATATAAAGAATTTTTTTGCAAAAAGGAAAATGGTTTAGAACCAAGAAAAGCATATTCTCTGCTCAATTTCTCAAATTTCTTATAATTCATTAAATAAGAAAAAAAATAATATCTTTGGTCATCGAAATATCCACTTCAGGAAATGTGGGGACTTTTTCAGCATTTAGTGTGATTCACATGCACTTGGAAAGTAAGGCCTCTTATTTCAGCCCAAACAATGACACCCGTGAGGGGAATGGTGTCGGATAAAACCAGATTCTCACTACAAGACTTATTTTTATCTCTTTATAGTCAGTACTATTGGCTATACATCCAGGTGATTTAATGTTTTAGTCTGTGAGGCTCTTACCCCATGTTTTTCTGAATTTGGTTATATAGTAATTGAGTTCAATCTTTGGACTGGGTATTACAGATATAGGTTTTGTAGAAATTTAGTACTACTAAATAAGAACAAGATTAAATATCTCAGTATAGACAAGCAAACCAAGAAAAATTTACTCAGTAGTTTAATTCTCTGAAGGTTACCTCAATTGACAAACACCTGATGAAGGCTGGAGGACACAGTTTGAAACGTGATAACAAGGATGGAGACATTAGACAGAACTTTTCATTTGAGAAATAATCTTAGTTGTAATGCTTGGAATTATATGAAGAATAGCGTTATTTCCAGTACTGTTTACTAACAATCCTCGTAAAACTAACTACCTTATCTTTATTGATATCATCACATTTTGGCTGTAGTATTCTCTGACCTCTTTTTTTCAAACCAAGCCCAGAATAGTTAATCTGTATGTAAATGTTATGTTTGCACATTTCAGGAAATAACATGGGAATTATTACACAAGCATCATTGAATCAATTTTCAGGAACACCAACATACAGATTGACCATTTAATGAGATTCTCAAAAAAAAAAGGGACAAAACCCTACAGAAATGATTTCATTGAAGTTTCATTTTTCAGATTGTCATTGTGTCAAATATATCTGAATATATTTCTTTACATCTGAAATTTATTTGCAGTTAATTCGATAATAATTTTACAATTATATTTTGCTTTTTAAGTATCTGTAAATTTTCTTAATGGCCTGAGTGAGTTTAAAACAAAATGCATCTTATTTCAAATCTAATAACTATTGTATTTTTTCATACATAATGCAAAAAATATTCCATTGAGACCATTTGCTAAGCTGTTTTCCTTTCTCTCTGGGTCACTTCAGCTTGTTGACCAGGGGTGGGGTGTTTTACATATGTTGGCAGGTGGGGAAATGTATATTATAAAAATTAATTTTTCTTGTGACTGGTGAGGTTCCTACTTTACAATCTACTGTGTCCAAGCCGCATGCATTGTAGGTGGGTTGAGCCAGCTAACCTCCCCGACGGAGAAAGTTTCATTGGGATTTGTTTTAAGGGCAGGGTCCCAAGTCCTACTCTGTTATTTAACCCATAACTAAAGGGAAGGGATGGATTAATACCTTTCCCAAGGGTACTAGCACGTAAGTGAATGCAGGGCATTCAACTGGAATTCGAAATCGGTTCACCGATTTCTCTTTCCAAGCCGACATCCACTGCACCACAATGCACATTCATCAATAAATGCTTACAGCACCTGGTATTCCCAAACGGTCACCCATCTAAGTACTGACCAGGCTCAACGTTGCTTAACTGTGGTGATCAAATGTGATATGACCGTAACCAAGTGTTTTTTATTTTTATTTTTTCATTTTTTTATTTTTTTAGACTCATTTTCTGTCGGAGTGCTATTAATATCATCTGCACTGTAGGCAGGTAGAAATTAGTATGATTACATGTATGCATACATACATACATACATGTATGAAAGCTTGGACGTGTTCAGTTTGCCAATAACTGATTTTCCTTTCTTTCTAGGTTTTGTGATGGTTGCCATGGAAACAGGACAGACTTGGTCAGTCTATTGACAGTTGTAAAATGAATACAGAGGCACAGTGCAAAACCAACAAATATCCAAATTCACTGTGAATTTGGTCTTATCTACAGGTACAAAAAGACAGTTTGGGTTGCATTGTATTCCTTGAATGCTGTGGTATGTAATGTAATATTGATTTTTACACAACCCCATGTAGATGTCCGTGTGCCAACAGTTTACAACTTTTTTTTATGTCTTTCTATCTCTTTAATGAATGTGTCAGAGTGGCTAAAGATGTGATCAATATAGATGTTGGTTTTACCAGAATAAGGACATGAAATCCCTGTTGAAAACTGGCTATATTGAGTTAAATTTTTTTAATGTTCTTAAATTGTGTGAATTGCTTTCTTTTTCTTTTGAATGAAATTTTTTTTTTTCTAATAATATTGTGTGTCACATAGTATAAATGGGTAAAGGATGAACACTCCCTATGCTTAAAATTTTTTTTTATTTTTTATCAGATATTGATTACTTACAAAAATATTATGGGCTTAGTATTGATGCTGGCAGTTTGACTTGATGTAAGGTTAACGCAATGACCCCTCCCCTTTCAGCATCAACGGTAGGTCTTTACACAGCCTCATATCTGCATCCCCCTCTTCCATTTATAATTCTTTCTAGCACGTTCAAAATTATAGTTAAATTTCCTAAATGTTATTTGAGGAAAATTAGTAAATTTAAAGATTAATTAATCTGTTTTGAAACAAATATTTTACTTTTAGCATAAAATGTAGTATACAAGCATTTCTTAACCAAGACAACTTGTTCTTCCTGATGTGTTGATCAATTTATTGACAGCCTGGCATTTGGAAAAGTTAACTAAGGAAGATCAAAAGGGTTATAAATTTATGAATTCTGAGTGAGATGGGTTTAGACTGGGATTGGCTTTTAATAGAAGAGATAAATTCTGTTTTCAAAGTCATCTGGCTCTGGCTTTTTCTGCAGCCTAGTCATATCTTTCCCTTATGTTCTAAATAATTTCTTATAATTTTGCTTGTAGCTTCCTTATGAATAGTCTGGTTTCTATGCTTTTGTTTGTTCATATAGTGTGGTCAATTTCGTAGAGACTTTGTGTGTTTATTTGAGAATGTTATGAGGTAGTTTTTGACCAACTGCACTATTAACTTTTTTTATTTGTCTGTCATTTAAATTATTCTGTGGATACCAGAATATGGTTGATCACCTATTTCTTTAACCTTTTGTGCAAGGGTCTGTTTTCCAGCATTGCAGTCTTGCTTTGTCATGGTAAAAAACATTGCTTTTCTTGGATAGCCTATTGAGATTGATTGCCGTACTTTGCATTTATTGTTTTGTCAGCTGGAAGAAGCTCTACAGGAATCATCCATCTGCAATCCCACCAAATGGACAGCAACACCTTCATCAGGTGCAAATCCGCATTAGTCAAGGATTCTGTACATTCACAAGCTAGTTTCCGGCTCTGTTTACTTAGTGTTATCATAAATGATCCATTTTTCATTGCCTGTGACAATTCTGTTCAAGAACGGCCTCTTTTCATGGGCAAACATCAAAGGAATTCCTGCAGAATCACAATCTTGTTCTGTTTAAGTATGTGGTACCCCATTGTACGTGGTACCCCATTGTCAATTTTGTAACTTAGGAATTGGTTTTCAAACTCTAAGTAATCTTTTCTTTTAAAATCTTTTGATTTATTTTCCATGGTGGCAAGCAAAATGTTTTTGTCAATGTCAGAAGGTCACCTGGAATGTTGTTGATTGTTTAGGCTAAAATCACCCTGTAGAAATTGGTCAGACCCCTTTTTGACCATCCTAGGAGCATAAGCCAAATAAACCTTCTGAATGTTTTTTGTCAGTGACAATGCTCTCGAGTCGCCAGTCGTGATGGCTTCGACACAGTAGCTGGTCTTCAAATCATCTATTAAAACGATGTTCTTCCTCGCCCACGCTGTGAAATTTTGATCCCGAGGAGGGCACATTGAAATCTTGCTAGCTGTCTCTTTACCACGTTAACCAGACGCATGCACACAATTGGGTAACTAAGAACAGCCAAAAGTAATAGAATACAACAGTTGTCAATTTTTTATCCTTACAACGGAGTGAAAGTTTTCATTTAAGAGTAATGTTTGTCTTCTCAACATTAATTCAAATTTTAGGTTGGTAACGTCTATCACTCCAATCAGTTTTCAGTTGTGACAACTCAAAATATCTTATTTAAGCTTTCCACCGAAGCTCTATGGAAACTGCCAAAGAGTGGTCATTGTGTGCGTGTGGGGGGGGATGGTGACGGTGGTAAATTCCTCCTATCTGCCTTAGCACAGCAACTCCACTGAATTTGAATTTAACTCTTTCTCGGCTCTTTCTGTTTCTTTACATTTTCTGCTATTGTTTAGATGGGCTCGTGAATAGCTTCTTGTTTAGATGGGCTTGTGTAAATTTAAATATTTTCATGATCTTTTTTTTCATTGGTTCTTTGTGATTATCATGCAGATGTGGGATCATCGCACGTATCAATGGTTGCCCCTTTCCAGGCAGCTGGCTAGCTACATGCATGGCAGATCTCCAAGTGTATCTGTCCTGAGGGTCAATAGCAGCGAGCTTCCACTCTGTTGCACTCCAAGATCCTCTTATTTTCTCTAATCTTAAAGTCACAGGCCCACCTGATAGCATCATTGAAGTGCTTCACATGTCCATAACAGTGAAGCCGTTTCTTTCTCAGAAAGACCAAGACCAAGCTGTGCCAACAACTCATTCGATCATATAGTAGCCACATTCTCTGGCTTCATATTGCAGATCTGTCTGAACGTGGCACTGTCATTACACTACAATCACTCGAGGTTTGGCTTTGTCAAGGTTCAGGTCTTGTTTGAATGAAGCATTGTGCTCAAATCACTAGTCCCTTAAACACGTGTCTTGTATAAGTGGCGACGCTAAGAGAAGACTGGGAGCAGTTCGGCATATTTTACTCTTACTGTGGTTGAAAAGTTGCAGTGACCTGGTACAGAGAGCATGTCTCCCCAAGAAGGAGGCTATCACATCCAGTTTCTCAGGTCCAACCCAGACAGTGGTTCATCTACCAACAGTGGAGTGCCCTCTTCCCAAGCATGCACACTTGAAATCTAAATCCTCCCTTAAGTGTCTGGGCCCACTACATTTCTTGTGCACCCAGAGCTTGCAGCCATTGCAAAAGATACTGTTGCTGCTGCTGCTTTCACCACAGTGCAACAAACAACACTTGGCACATTGCTCTGCAAGAGGTCCAATCCCACACCATGGGTCATCATCTTTGTGTTCCTTGCATTCACTTTTAGTCCCTTCCTCTCCATAGCATCTTTTCTCATCCAAGTACCTCCTGACACATCAAGTGATTCCGTGATGATTACAAGGTCATTGGCTTAGACATCCTCTTGGGGAACATCAGCAATAATGTGATATGTTAACTACCTTTGTGATTAAAGTCGGTTTTTTTTTTTTTTTTTTTTTTTTTTTTTTTTTGAGATAAGGATATTCCACTTTTCCTCTTATTCCTGATGGTTTGTTTGTTTTCTTGTCAGTTTTTTTTTTTTTTTTTTTTTGAGATAAGGATATTCCACTTTTCCTCTTATTCCTGATGGTTTGTTTGTTTTCTTGTCAGTTTTTTTTTTTTTTGAGATAAGGATATTCCACTTTTCCTCTTATTCCTGATGGTTTGTTTGTTTTCTTGTCAGTTTTTTTTTTTTTTTTCCCCCATTTGGAAGTTTTGTTCAGTGTTGTTGGTAATGGCTCTGATGTGTACCAAAACTATAAAAACTATAGCCGAATGATTCTGTTGTTTCATGACTTTATGCTGTTGAATTTGTTCACTGTTTGTCTAAGAAGAACGAGGAGATGTTTAGGCAAACCTTCAAAACCCTGTATATGTAAAGATGTTTACCTTTGAGCCTCTCATGTAGAGTAAAATAACACTTCTAAAAAGTCCGTTACTGAAAGGACATTTAAGCATAGCAACAACTTCTTTTTTTTCTTCAGATTTGTGTATAAATTATTTGGTTGTACGCAAAGAAATGTTATTGGTTATTGGTTTGGATATTTTGTAATCTGGTACATGAATTTGGGAAATATAAAGCTAAAGAACTAACAGGTTAATGTGTTTTTTTTACCTTACCAATTAATTATAGTCTGTTTTTTTTTTGTTTTTTTTCCCCCTTTCCTCCTGTCTCAATTTTATAGATATAATATTTGTATTTGCAAGAATTTTCTTTGTTTAAAAAGTTTGTAGTGTTAAACTGCTACAGTTGACATTATTGATATTTAGACTTTGTTGATTAAAATGATATTCAATAATGATTTCAAGAAAGTTTGTACACATGTTCAACTTAGAAAAGCAGGGAAGGCTATTCAATAAACCGCGTGCTAGAACCACACTCCAAGAATGTGGACCGGGCCGTCTGTCCAGTCGAAGGGCCCCGGGAGATTGTTTTCTTTGCAATTACGTTGACCACTTCTGGTATAGCCACCAACTCATTATCCTTAATGTAGTCTTTGTATTTTTCCTGCATTAGCAGGTAATAGTTTCAGTCCTTTTTAACCGGACTCTTCGTCCATACCGTCAGTGAAGGAGTCACCGCCGGTACAGCATCAGAAGTTGAGGGCTGGGAAGACGAAGCCATAACTTGACTTGCCCCTCCCCTCACAAACACAATTTTTCAACGATAACACAGATAAACAACAAGGGCAAACAAAACACTGGCAACAAAAATTGACTTACTCACAGTATACAAAGATCCAAATAACAGATTTCAGATGGACCTCACTTACAATCCTCAGGGATGAAATGACGTGAACTTAGTATGGCACTCAGCTATTTTTTTGCTAACTTTCTCATTCTGTTTTGAGTTCTTAGAAAACAATCAGGTTTGTAGATCTTTTCTCTTTAAGTAAGCTTTCAGAGAAGAGGTGTCAGTTCTTAAACTTTTCTCTGGTTCTGCAAGGTTCATGAATATCTTGCTTTTGATTTATTTCCCCAATGTTGTAGTAGTTTTTTCCCCATTGTTCTTTTTAATGTTCCCCCTTTGTTCTAGGGCTCAAATGAGGCCTTGTGTCATCATGTTGAAAAACTTCATCTCCAAATTCTTACTTGACAGATTTTCGCCCTAAGTCTTTTATGGGTCTCCGTATATGCTTTATGGGTCTCCGTATATGCTTTATGGGTCTCCGTATATGCTTTATGGGTCTCCGTATATGCTTTATGGGTCTCCGTATATGCTTTATGGGTCTCCGTATATGCTTTATGGGTCTCCGTATATGCTTTATGGGTCTCCGTATATGCTTTATGGGTCTCCGTATATGCTTTATGGGTCTCCGTATATGCTTTATGGGTCTCCGTATATGCTTTGGTGTTACCTGTTCCTCCTCTTGGCAAGAATAATACATTAAGCCTTCAACAAGACTCTCCAATTTTCCAGCTGCCTTTGGTGATGTTGAATGATGGTATTCCAGTGTTTGTTTTGTTTTCTCTTTTCTGGTTCATTATGAAGAACCAAAGTTTCATCACCAGTTATGTGCCCTTGAAAGAAGGTCATCCCTTTCATTGATTTCAAGGAATTCAGTTCAACAGCAAATCCTCTCAGTCTTGTGCTCATGTCAGTTGTTTTGGTAACTTTTTCAATATCCAAATGACTCAATTGTGTGATCACCACCAAGTCTGTTGAATTTCCATTCAGGCAAGCAGAGCCACCATTGTCTGCTGTAAACAGGAGGTCAATTCGACTGAAAAATATGGACCTTACAGATGATTTCAGGATGGCTTTGTAATGAGCACTACATGACTTGTAGCTGATGGTGTTCTGCAAACATGATATTTGAGATGCAATATTTGCATTAATGTTTCTGATTCCTAGGGATAATACCTCCACTCTTTACTGTAGCCATGTTCCTGAGTTCGTCATGTGGCCAGCTCCAGTAGTTAAAGGCTTCATACGGCCTTGGCTCCATTTTGCATCTCACTGTTTTCACGTTATTCAAAGGGCATTGAGTAGCTGTCATGATTATGACATTTTGATGTCTGGCACGAATCCTGATGATGCAAGTTACCCTTTTCCAATAATCAGGTGGCTAAAACTGTAGTAACGAGTTTTCACAATCCTGGTCACTATTTTTTGGGGTTTCTCTTTTTACTGACTTGTCCTACCTCCATTTTGTTTTCTTAATCTGTAGTGATAAGTTTGTAAAATTGTAGTTTCTTCTGGCTTACAATGAATTCCTGCAGTCTGTTTCCTTTAGGCAATTATTGCACTGACAGCAACACATGTCTCCTATTCAATACTGCAGTCACAATTTGCCTTGTTACACTGCTTTTTATATCCCCTATCCCCAAATTCGACAATAAAGAACAACTAATAAACAAAATGTCTTTGGAAAGGCGACAAATTTCCCTGGGCCGCAATCTCTCTTCTCTGTTCCTGAAGAGATATTAGCCCAACGACTTCTTCCAGATCTGTGAATTCTTTGATCGAACTGTCGGTTCAGTCAGCTACAAAAATCTGATCATCTGTGTTGCTGATGACAATCATCCACAGAAGGCATTTCCTTTCCAACTCCAATTTTCTAGTAGTCTCTACCATCAAATTAATCTTTTCTTTCTTCAGATGATTTCATGCGTCATAGTACCGTTATAGAATGGTCATATTCAAATGACATTTTCTTCAGATGATTTCATGCGTCATAGTACCGTTATAGAATGGTCATATGCAAATGACATTTTCCAGCTGAATAAAACAATTCATAGAACTGTGATGAGAGCATTGCTCCTACCAACCGTAAACCACAAACGATGTCCACATCTTGATGGTCACCATTTAACAATTGGCACAATTTGAGGTGCCATTTTCTCAACTGTTTGGAAATCTTTTGTCTCACGTTGTTGCCTAGCTCTCCCTCATTGAGCCAATTTTTCTTGGTACAGTTTACATACAAGATGCATTTGAATCTGTTTTTGGCCTGGAAGTAAGCCATTTTTTTCTAGTCTTACACTGACTGTTGCAGAAAAGAAAAAAATGCATACATCCTTGGGACAACTTGTTTTCTACATGGGGCATATAGACACACAGGCCAGGAGGGCTTCCCATAATAGTGTAAATATTGGGATCATAGTCATAGAAAGGCAGTACAATGATCTTTTGAGAATATTGGATTTGATAGATTTTGAATGAATTTTATATGCCAAGTTAAGGATTCTATCAACGGTTTCAACATCAGGGACATTAGTAAATATTTTTTCTACATAAATTGATGCTAGAATTTCTTGGTTTGGTTTGGTTTGGTTTGGTCTGGTCAGAATTCATGAGTTGACTTAATGCTATAATTAATTAATAGACAGGGAGAAATGATATCATTTGAGAAATTTTCACAATTAGTTTATAGGTGTTGGAATCTGAGAAGTGATAGGTTGTAATAGGTATCAGGTTTGTGTATTTTCACATTACTGTATAGGTACCAGGTTGATAAAAACCAATAATTTTGTTAATTTCATGCATCTGACAATAATTTTATGGCGTTTCGGTGGTGTTCTTATTTAGTTTTGTGAATTTAGACTGATCCGCAATGAAGTCTTCTAATTTTGTTTTAATCTAATTTAGCCAAAATTACTTAAGTATTAGATTTGTCATCTCTTATGAAGATGTTGGGCTTTTTGTTTGTATTGTTACCTTTTTTTTTTTTTAATCAGTATTGCAAGATTTGTTGTGTTTTGGTAGATATAACATAGAAAACAGCCTTTTATACATATTGCTTTGAGATTTCAATGAAGTTTTATTTATTTGGCATTTTCCAGTTGTAATGACTGGTGTAGGATTTCAATTTCAGTCTTTGTGAGGAGGTCAAATTTGGGTTGAGGATGACAATTTGGTCCTAGATTTAGTGACGCCTTCTGATCATTTGTTAGTTTATGTCTGGACACATTAAAAAATTTATCAATGCTTGCTAACTTCCTCTGTTACTCCTTCAGTCATTGTCATTTTTGAGATCGGTGGAGGTCCTCGTTTTACTGACTTCTACCCCACCCATCATTTTATTTCCTCAAAAATTGCGGTTTTCTCTGGCTTAAAAAGAATTCCAGCACTCCGTTTCCTAAACAGTCAGGTGCTGCACTGACTGCAACACAAGTTAGGGTTAGGGTTTGATGCCGCAGTCACCATCCCCTCCCTGGTGACTTGTCACACTCTTTCTTTATATTACCCACTGACAGCCAAAAACAAAAGTGCTCCATTCCCAACCTCAATAACGAAGAACAACAAACATACAAAATGTCTGTCATGATCTCTCTTTTCTGTTCCTGAAGAGATATTGGCCAAAACAAAAGTGATACAATTTCTATCTATTTATCTGGAACGGAACGATTGCAAAATGGTTGATGTACGATAAGTAGTATGCAACTTGATAAAGTAACATTTAAGTGAGTAAGTTTAAGTTTAATGAACAAAAAAATAAATTTCAGAAAAAAACAAACTTTTACTATTACCTATCCATGTACTATTGTAATAAAAAAGATAGGCAGTTCGTAGTTCTCTGTCAAAAGTAGAATATGTTTGTTGGGTCTGGGATAATTTCTTTGAGAAGAAACCTATGGGGATTGGTTGATTGTCAATCATTTAGTGATGTACCTCACTCGTCTATCACCCTCCTTCTGACATTTCCTATATCCAATCGCTCTCTCAGCACCTTCCTCTATGTAACCCCTTGCGTTATAGTGGCAGTGGAATGCCTTGCTTCGAGTGAAATGATTTAAAGAAAAAATTTCACTTGACTTTGAGAATTCTTTAATCGATCCAATCGGCAACGAGTCTGATTGTCATTGTTGCTGGCAACACTTGATAGAATCCACAGGTTCGAATCCTGTAGAGGGCATTCTTTTTCCAGCTCCAATTTCCTGATACTCTCTATCATCGAATTGATCTTTAGTACCGTAATGGCTTGATTACAACCAAATGACATTTTCTGGCCGTATGAAACTATTCAATGAACCATGATGAGAGCATTGCTTCTACCAACTGTAAACTGCAAATGATATCCTCATCTTTGTTGTCAGCGTTTAACAAATGGCACAAATTGATGCGCCACATCTTCACCTTCTTCAAAAGGTTTTCTTTCTCCTGGAGAGAAAGTTAGCATTTTCTCAACTGTTCAGCATCTTTTATCTCATATTGTTGCATAGTTATACCACCTTGAGCTGATGTTTATTTCCTTTTGGGGACAGTTTGCATGCAAGACACGTTTCAATTAATTTTTCCTCTTGAAGTAAGCCATTTTCTCTAGTCTTACATTGGATGTTTTAAAAAAAAAATGCATACATGCCTGGGACAAATTGTTTTCTACATGGGACATATAATAGTTGATAGCTACAGAGTTACAATATCACTCATGAATTTTTCCAGGTCGATAATCACCAATAATTTTGTTAACTTTCATGGATATGACAAGTGTTGTTTTAAGTTAAAAGTTCAACTTTTTTAAAAAATTTTCAGTGGTGTTATTTTGCTTGATCATAATTATTTTTTTTAATCAATTTATGCAAAATTGCTTTATAATTGTATTTATCCCTTCTTCTGGTGGTTTTTTATTTTTTTTTAAGTGGCAGTTGCAAGTTTTGTTTGAAATTTCTCGCTTTTAGTATGTTCTTTCAGCAGATCTAAAATTTCGATGGAGTTTTAATTTGGCATTTTCCAGTTGGTGTAATGACTTGTGTAAGATTTCATTTTCAGTCTTTCATGAGAACGTCAAATTTGTGTTGAAGATGTCAATTTGGTCCTTAAGTTGACTTGAAACAAGAATTATATGCTTACTGCCTGAAAAGTACTATAAAAGCGTTTCATAATTACGGTATCCTTGTTATTGCACCTGTCATTGCCTTATCAGAGTAGATAGTGATATGATATACTGTAGCTGTCAAAAAAAAATGCTGAGTATGGAAAACGAATTTGGCATAAACCTTATTCAGACAAATCTTTTTTTTTTTTTTTTTTTTTTTTTTTTAACTATGTTAAAATTAAAACTTTAACAGTTTTCAGCAATTATCCCATATTTTATGGAATTTTAGTTTAGCTCTGTAGACTTACATTTGAAGATGCTTTATGAAAAATATAAATTAAAATAATATAAAACTTTCTTTTAAAAACTTTTACAATTTAATCACAGAATGAAAATATATAACTGCAGAGGTAACTCAATAATTTATGAAATGTTAAGGCATTTATTAATTTTTTTTTAATATCTATTTTTCATATTCTTTTTAGGTACC
Source organism: Ascarosepion bandense (assembly GCA_037127315.1). NCBI lineage: Eukaryota > Metazoa > Mollusca > Cephalopoda > Sepiida > Sepiidae > Ascarosepion > Ascarosepion bandense. The sequence goes on along the minus strand of JBBBDQ010000150.1, from coordinate 2,523,525 downwards.
TCCACAAATTGTGAATTTCACAATTTTTTTTTTTTTTAACAAAATTAGGAATTGTAAAAGTTGCTTTAAATTTTAAAAAGATGATTTGCAAAACAAATGTTGAAATGACAGTATAGGAAACACTGAAGCGAGATGAACGAATTGTACCCTGTCAAAAATGTTTATATAGGTTTGTTTTGTTTTTTTGTTTTTTGTTTTTTTTTTTAAATGTATGGAGTGCAACTCTTGAAACGTGACCTTTTAATGCTATATATCATCTCTGACCATCATGCAATCAGCATGCACACAATTAAAATGTTTTAATTATTTTTTTATTTTTATTTTTTCAAAAGTGCCATATTATTTGTATTAAGCTTTTAGATTTTTCGATTAGTAATTAATTTCACAAAATAGTGTGGACCAAGAAGTAGGAAATTTTAAAAGATTTTTGAAACTTTATAAATTACTATAGTAAAAAATAATAATGAAAATAAAAACAATCCTTGTAAAAATTATTCATAGAAATGTTTTTTTTCCATTCAGATTATATCATTATTTATAAAAGCAATTAAAAGTTTATCCAAATAAAAAATGGCATAGTTTATTGCATTTTTGTTTTCGCAAGTCAGCAGATTTACTGAAAAAAAAAAAAGAAAAAGTGCCGCTATTGTAGAAAAACAGACAGTTGAGGGCATTTCCCAAGGACTCCTTAATTTAATTAATATTAGCTTTATGGGTGGACCTAGTCGAATTTTTATTAATTTCCGGAAGTTAATTGGTGCAGGGGTTACATGTAAAAAAAAAAAAAAAAAAAATTTTTTTTTTTAAGTCAATTATGAATAAGTCCTGAAATTTTCATCAAAATTCGACCATTATTTGATTTTTGCAAGAATTTCCAAATTAATGTGTCTTTCACGGTCAAAAAAGTGCATTGTGTAATATTATATCTTGATGTAGTAAACTTTGCGTCAATTTAGGTCTCGCACTGATGAAAGAAACAAAATTTTTACTACCAAAATCTTGAATATATTAGAAACAATTTTAAAAAAAAATTAAAAAATAATAAAAAATACTTAGGTCTATCTTCTTAATGATAACATAAACATTTTGCTGAGAAAAATTTCAAAAATGTTCTAAGCTAAACTACCACTGGGCTGAGCTGATCTTGTTGTTTAATGCAGGTGACCAATATCCCCTAACCTAGGTCACCTCCAGATGGAACTTTAAATTAGCCCCTCTTACACGCACCAAACGCGAAGCAGTCACCCACCGAATTTGCTAAATTTTAATAAAGAGAACCACTTCCGTGCAAGAAAGAATTTTATGAAGGTGAGAAGTTTTCTCTCAACTGATTTTGTTCTTTAAGCATCGGCTTAAAGAATAAAATCAGAGCTGAAAGGAAACATTTCTAAAATATGTCAAAAATGTCTGATTGAGATGTAGATTGCTAATAACTCCCATGAGAAAGTACTGTATATTTATTTATTTATTTTTTTCAATGCGTTTGATGAAGCAAAAGGAAATAGGTATCTCTTTCTCTGTGTATTGGTGTAAAACAGCTGCTAAGGATTCTGATGAGACGTCGGTGGTGAGTGAAAGATGTGATTTTTTTTGATTGAGTAAAAGCAGCAAAAGCTTCTTCCGACAGTTATCTTCACGTTTCGTGTTCCCTGGCTACGAATTAAGTTGGTGAGTGGTGCCAGGATATAGAACAGTTAGGGATAAATTGACGATAGTACTTTATTAAACCTAAATAACGTTGAAGTTGTCAAAGCATGGTTGGTTGTGGAAACTCTTGGATGGCTTTAACTTTATCTGCGATAGGTGTAATGCCAGTGCCATCAATTTCATGTCCTAGGAAATTCATTTTTTCATTAAAAAAAAAAAAATCTAGTCTGAGTGGTATCACACTAACTTGAGTGCTTGTATCCACTAAAAATAACTCATCTGAGATACGATCCTGAGTATAAAAAAAAGACGGTTGGTTCTGTCTTCCCCAGCAGAAGACACCATCCTCATGTGCCATTGGGGTTGGCCGTTTCCCACCTGTTGTTTAAACATGGATATTAACGGGGCCTGAAATTGACATGGCTTAGTACAGCATCTAGTGCCTGCTCAAAATTGCAGTGGTACCAACAGGTAGTTGTCAGCTTCTCTCGTGACTTGCTTCTAGAACGTCAGTGAGACTTATGTGTTGTGGGCTGCAGGCGAATGCTCTCTGCTTGGATGATCAAGTTGAATGGACAACTTGTTGATTAAGTTGGTGATGGGGGTGCTATTGAGGACTTCAGCTTCCATGATTTTGTTGGCTATCTCAGTCATTTTCATTAAGTAGGAGTAACTATGACTCTCTTAAGGTGTCTATCGTTAGCTGGGTCGCCTTACAGCTCCGTCTTACTCTGGGTGACAATGGCTCTCGTTTTCTTTTCTATTTTTTTTACGGATCGTTGAAGTGGCAAAGGGGAAGGGCGACCCCACTGAGGCCATCTGTGTAAGCGGAGCAATCCTCCCATCCGGCGTAGGGTGGCCTGGTCCAGGTCCACCGTCTCGTGGTTCCCGCTGAGACGCCCCCAGTCGTGCCAAGTGGCCTGGTTGTCCTCCCTAGACTCTAAATAGGGGGTGCTGCGCTCCCAAAATGCGCCGTTCGCCGCGGGGCTACCTCCCCCTCCGAACGTATTACACCTGGTTCTTTGTCGATTAAAAAAATGTGCCTCGACAACCCCCCGCTCACGCGGGTGCCAGACGATAACGACCCGAAACGTCCTCGGATTAATGTCCGTGCCGAACCTGTGCCCGATCCCTGTTGGGGCTGCCCGGTGTGCTCGCGCGCTTTCGAGCTGCCGGCCAGTCTTTCCAACCACCTACGCTTAACTCACCCAGAACGGTGGAATGAAATCAAGCGGCAGCGTGATGCCTCCTATCGCTCCCGAACTCGCAAATATGCTCGCTGGACGACTCAAGAGCTTGAGCAAATGGCAGTTCTGGAGATGGAAGCATCAGCTTGCAAAGCCCCCGTTAACACTTACATCGCGCAGTTCATGTCTCGAAAGGCTGACGCGATTAGCTGCAGAAGGAGAAGAGCCGACTACAAAGCCATCGTAGAAAGGCTAAAGGTTTCTGATAATCCCGACCTCTTCGGTAGGCGAGTCTCAGCGGTTTCCTTGGGCATCTCGTGCGATACTCCGATTGAAAATCTGGCGCGAACACCGCCTACGCGCCAACCGAGCTTGACTAACACCACCTCAAAAACAGGTGGAGGAACGAAAACTTGGTCATCTAAAGAAATTGGAGTGCTGCTTGGGGCGCCTAGGGACATCACTGATGCCGAACTGGTTCCTTTGCTTCCAGGTCGTACGATTCTTGCTATTAGGTCCAAACGGAAAAGAATTGCTAAAAAATATACACCCGGACCAATACACACGGAATCTATGACTAATGATGCGAAGGAGCAGGATCAGAACGAATCCATGCAGCAATATGAGCCGCATATAACACCAGCACTGCCAACCGATAATCCCGATGATCCCTACCGCGTAATCTCTGAGTATGCCATCAGCCTATTGCCCAAAATCTCTGATCCGGAGACTAGGGCACTGGCAGAGGGAGCACTCATCGAGCGTGACGGATTCTCTAAGCTATACCGCAAAATTTTCCCGAAAAATAGGGCGCCAAAGAAATGTTCTATACCGGCGGTGAAGGAGTGGGTAAGAAGCAGGCGCGCCCAGCGCGCTCAGATCTATAACTTCCTCCAACGCCTCCATAAACGCAACCCCAAATCTGCTGCTGAAAGAGTCCTCGATAGTGATCTCTCTTACGAGGGACTCATTGCCGAGCGGTCCTTCAAGGATGAGGAGTTCCTGCGGGCATGGAAGCCGTTATTTGAGCGAGAATGTACGACCACCCCAGAAGCGTCCCCGAGTGAGCGCTCCCTTACCGAAACCGCTACACCGATTCTGGTCGATGAAGTCATAGCCGCATTAACACCGCTGAAGGACTCCTCTCCTGGACCTGATGGCATCCGCCTGTCGCTTCTTCGGGACGTTCCCATAGAAGTGTTGACCTTTCTATTTAACCTGCTGCTTCTGAAGGGCCCTCCGCGTCCTTGGGATAGAACTAACGACCTTTTTTCGTCCCGGGTCACTTTTATCAAAAAAGTCGATGTGCCCGGTGATCCCTTGGAATTTCGACCAATCGCCATTGGGAACTACTTCGTGAGGGTGTATCATCGGATACTGGCCCAGCGTCTGGAGGCTGCCATCCCAACCCACCAGGACCAAGTCGGGTTTAAGCGTCTTGATGGCATATCCTCCAATGTCCTCAAACTTCATGCAGCCCTCTCGCTTGCCCGTACCAAGTTCGAGAATTTGGTGGTTGCATCAGTGGACATACGCAAGGCCTTTGACTCCATCTCTCACGAGGCGATTCTCGCGGCGCTCGAAAAGAGGGGGGTTCCTCCTCTTCTGTTACGATACATACGAGGGACTTTCAGGAGCAGTAGACTACTAATTGGAAGGAATACCATCCACCCTAGGCATAGGGGTGTCAAGCAGGGAGACCCACTATCGCCCCTGCTATTCAATCTCGCCCTGGATGCCGTCCTGGAGGGTAACGAGGAGTTCACTGTATCAATCGGCGGACTGGAGTTTAATCAGATGGCCTATGCCGACGATCTGATCTTATTCGCCAGTTCCGTTGAGGAAATGCAGAAAAGGCTGGACCGTCTGTCAGTCGGCCTTAGTCGACTGGGCCTGGATCTAAGTATTGCCAAATGTAGGGTCCTGGCAATCCGAGGCAGCAAGAAGAGGAAGATGAGTTATGTTGACACCGAGATCTCCCTCACGGTCGATGGCGCCGTCATCCCGGTAGTGACAGCTACATCCCAATTCCGATATCTTGGGGTATGGTTTGATCACCGGGGTGTGGTACATACGCCCCTGAGTCTACCCACGTTACTAGAGAGACTCAACCGAGCTTACCTTAAGCCACAACAGAAACTCATCATCCTTAAAACATTCTTGCTGCCACGTCTACATCATCACCTTACGTTTGGACGGTTCCGTAAAAAAGAGCTTGTACAGAGACAAGTCTATCAGACGCGCGGTTCGTAAATGGCTCAGGTTACCAGCGGACTGCCCCAACTCTGCCATACATTGTCCTACAAGGTATGGTGGGTTAGGCGTCAGCTCACTCGAGTATATGGTGACCACTCTGAAGAGGAAAAGACTCGGTACGCTAACTGAATCCGATGTTGAGAGCATTAAAATCGTAGCTCTCCCAGCCGTTAAAAGCCTGTTGACTTACCGCTACGACAATTCCATGACATGCCACCTGGACTCTATGGTTGAAGATCTTCACCAAAGGTTGGACACCAGGGGGCTCCAGGGCTACGAATGCGTCCCAGCTGTCAACAGTTGGCTTGAGCAAGCACCGACATCGCTTGCTGGCTTTGACTTCCAGGAGGCTGTGAGAGTACGGCTAGGCTGTATGGGCACGCCCACCCGATTATCCCGGGGCGGGCGTAATGTATCTACCATTTGTAAATGTGGCGGCTCTGCTCGAATGAGCCTGCCGCACATTGCCCAAGCCTGTCCACTCCTCCACGGTCTCCGGGTTAAGAGGCACGATAACGTGGTCGCCCATGTCGAAAGAATTGTTGCTAAGCGGGGCTTCAAAGTACATCGTGAACTCAGGCTACAAACATCCAATGGCTTGCGGAAGCCGGATCTAACTATCATTGGTAAGTCGGACATAATCCTGTTGGACGTACAAATCCGCTATGACTCAGTGATAGGTAATCTCGATACCTGCAACAGGGTCAAGGTGGCCAAATACGCCCAGCCATATGTCCTCGATGCGGTGCGTAAGTGGGATGGTTCAGACAAAAACGTCAAGGTTATCGCTTTAACCTATAATTGGCGCGGGGCCGTTGCACAACAATCATACCAGGACTGTTTGAGTTCCAAACTTCTTCGTTGGATGCATTTCAGGCCAATCTCCCGAATAATCCTTCGAGATACGGCTTGAATGCTTCGGGCGTATTGGGCCG